>CAIGRF010251739.1:60466-91981 GCA_903798235.1 Fraxinus ornus
TGCATGCCGTAAAAGGTAAACCACTTTTTACGGCATGGCTTTATACGGCATGCGGCCACATGCCGTAAAGAGGTTTTTACGGCATGCAATGCATGCCGTAAAAAGTACATTTTGTTGTAGTGATAAGTTAGTATCAAGATATTGAAGTTCAAAGAAATTGTAATTTATTTTTAAATCAAAGTAAATTAGGATGATGATAGCCACGTGAATGGATGTGGGATAATTATTGTTTTATTTTTATTTTTTTAGAAGTCAAGTTGCCATCACTATCACGTATTGGGATTAGAATTACCTTTTTGTTGTGATAAGTATTTTGTACACATATCACATTGCAATGTGTTTACTAGAAATTCAATTTTTATCAAATGTGATAAATACGATTTTCCATCATAATTGCACCATGACTCAACCACCAAATTTTTCAACTGTAAATAGTGTGCCATGTCCCACAATTCACTACCACAGATTTTACACAGCAACTTTCATAGAAAGCAACTATAAATTCTAAGTACGTTCTTATTATCAAAAGCTCGTTTGATCAATCAAGGTAAGATACTTTTGTGCAAATGGTTTGTTTCCTTATGCTTTTATGTTTAGTAATTTATGCATGAATTGCTAGTGGACCTTCGGGTTCAACCTAACGACATGTAGAATTTAAAATGAAAAATGAAAAATGATGGGTATCTTGGTCACCGATATACTCTATAAAGAAAAATGTGGTATGAATTGTTTATGTTATTGTTATATAATTGTGTATGAAAATTGCACGTATCTTACTGGTTGTTTTTTAAAAATACACACTCTTACAAAATTTTTACAGGCTAGTTCGGGTCGATTGGAGCTATGGCGAGATGGTGCAGCGGACTGTCAAGGGTGATCGAAGAGATAAAATACTAAGTTCATTTTTTTCCTTTAAATTATTAGTCTATTTCATTTGTTCAAAACAGTTATTAATTTGTGATTATGTTTTCATTATAAATATTCCAGTTATGTTTATTTAAATAATATTATTTTATTGTTTTCGCGAAAATTGAAATTTTTGTAACACCTCAAGATGTATGAATTTTTAGACGTTTCATTGGACATGAACACTCTCTTTTGGAGGGGCGTGTAGAACAAAGACCCAACTAGTTACGACGCCTTGTCGAAAATGATAAGGCACGAGATCATCATAGAAGAATTGAGAGATCATCACAATAGGACAAATCGAGGACTCCTACCTCCTTAAAGTTAGCGAGGGAGAGGTCCCACCTCACACCTGATGGAACACCAGGATGGCCAATCATCCATATTTAACTTAGGACAGACTCTGGCTATGGCAACACTAAATACAATATCCGTTTTGGCTTATGAGGAGGTCAACCCTGTCACTGAGACACACAAAGGTTGGTCCCACCAACAATTGGCCAAAGGAGGAAAGGTTAGGGGACAAAGTTCTAAACCTAGAAATAGGGCTGAAACATTCATCTACTACACCAACCACGTCTCTTACAACCATAGCACAGCCGACTATAGGGACATTGCCTTACATCCCGAACTAGATAACCAAAGGAGAAACAGACGTCCGCGAGAATATACTCGCTCCTAAGCAGGATCAACAGCTAGGAGAGTTGAGGCCAAGAGCCCCAATAGGAATGACACTCCTCGAAGATGAGACAATTATGAGGAAGGATGTAAGGAAAGTCAAAGGCAAAGGCAAAGAAATAGCTCTCCAGCTAACACTAGTCGCAAACCGATTTGAGAAATTGATACCATCTTTGGAGGCCCATATGTCTAGGAGGAATCCAGGAACACCCATTGGCCAGGAGAGGGATGCAACCCTTCAAATTCATACAAGATGATGCAGCTAGACTATACTATCGCCATTGTGTCAACTTAATGGTAAGGGCTTTGTAGCACAAAATGGCCTTAAAAGAATGTTGATAGATAATGGAAGCTTGGTGAACATCATCTTTGAGGCAACCTTTAACAAAATACAAGTGGATCATGAACTGACTCCCATAAATTTTCCTCTTTATGGTCTCACTAGAGATAGTATCGTCCCAAAGGAAAAAATCACCTTTGCAGCAGAGATAGGAACGACACCATTGATCGTCCATCATTTCATGGAATGATTGATGGTAGACAATCGCTCCGCCTACCATGGGGTAATGGGAAGGCTAGCATTGAAGGAATTAGGGGATACCACGTCCATTCACCACTTATATATGAAGTTCTCCATTGAGAATAAAATTGCCACTGTCAGAGGTGACCGGATGAGCTCAATAAAGTGCTATATGAACTCTTTTAGAAAGGAAGAGCCTAAGGACGTCAACGTGATTATAGTGGACAATGACATACACGAAAGCCCTAAGCAAAGGCAAGTTCCTGAACAAGGAGAAGACGTTGAAATAGTGGATGTCTCTAAAGAAGAGACAGTCATTAAAGTAATAGGAGTCCCTGAAGAAGGGAGAGTTACTAGAGAAGTAGCTAAGTAGGATGAGCTGGACCCTTGTATCATCAATTGTGAACCTCAAACGGCCCAAGTGGAAGAATTGGAGAGTTTTCCAGTGGATCTCTAAGATCCCTTCAAATTCTTGCAGGTTGGGAAAGATCTGGGAGAAACTGCAAAGTTTTTTGCGATAAGATTTGGACTTCTTCGTCTGGAACTATGAGGACATGATGGCCATGACCCAAGCGCTAGATGCCATCATTTGAAAACTGATACTATGGCTACAGTTCATCGACAGAAAATGAGAGCCCTCAACCTAAAGAGTACAATACCTTGAAGGATGAAGTGAAGAAGCTAATCAAAAATCGCTTCATTCGGGAATCAACATATCCGAATTGGATATCTAACCATGTCCTTGTTAAGAAGCATAATGGAAAGCTGAGAGTATGTGTAGATTTTTCCAATTTAAATCAAGCTTGCCCTAAGGACCACTTTCCACTCCTACAACTAGACCAACTTGTGGACTTAACAGTTGGACACAAATTGCTTAGTTTCATGGATGCTTACTCAGGCTACAATTAAATCCTAATGTTCCCAAGTGATGAAGAGCACACTTCCTTCATAACAGATAGAGGTCTTTATTGCTTTAAGGTGATACCTTTTGGGTTGAAAAACAATGGAACCACCTATCAGAGACTAGTTATTAAGATGTTCGCAGACCTCTTTGGAAAGACAATGGAGGTGTATGTAGATGACATGCTGGTAAAAAGCCTAAAAATTGATCATGTGGAGTACCTTGGAGAGGCTTTTCGAATACTACAAAGATATTGAATGAGGTTGGTGTAAGTGTTATGCCCTAGGTCCAATCAACTTTGGACATAAATACTTTTAATGTGTATAATCGATGCACATTTATGGCAAGATATATTATTTAATTGAATTAATATTCTAATTAATTAAATAATAGAATCCGTAAGATTCTAGTCTTGATAATTTGTTAATCACAAGGAGATGTGATTGTGAGATACAAATTACATATAATTGAATCTTAGATTTTCTGTAGCCGTATGTAATAACGAGATACAAATATCGTTATTACGGATAGACCATCATGTGTGGCATTTCTTACTTATGAAGTAAGTAGCAGCTGATCTCATAAGCTAAAGTGTGGTGACACTTGAACGAACACGTAGATGTTTTGTTATAGAACTAAACATTGGAGAAGATTTCACATGAAAAATTATATGAGTGTCAATGGTTAATCTCTAACGTTCGGTAGTGGAATTGGTCATTTGACTTGAGGTCATCACAGTGCCTTATATGAGGACAGTCATACTTTGGTGATGTTGGATGTTGCTCTGTCAAGGGTCGATAATACGACATCGTTCGGATATGTCAAGAATCATATGAAAGTTGTGAATGATCAATATAGGATTCGTGATAGTATTAGATTATGATCTACATTTTATCCAATTAAGTTGATAATGAAATCCTTGGCCAAGGTGAACTAATAAGTCGACAAGGAGTTTTCAACTTACATTGACACATATCCATATCTCATAATTGATAGGATCATATTGACGAAAGAATTATAGTTTCATGATAAACAAACAAGTTTGATTTTGTCACACCACGTGACATTTCCCACCACATGTATTGCCCGACACATTGCTAAATGTCAATCTTAGACAACGAATGTGAATTAGTGATAAATTAAAATGGGTGTTTTAATTTATCAACTTTGATTAGATCAAAATAATAATTCATGTCGTTAGACATCGTGATCGGGAACCTGATGGGTCACACACAAAAGAAAACCAGGAGAATGAGATTTACCAATTGATTAATTGACAAGTGTTGGATAATTAATTAATTGGGTTGCTTATTAATAGATCCAAATTAATTAATTGGATTAATTAATTCATGGACCAGATTTAATTAATTTGATTAATTAAATATTGGATCGGGTTAAGTTTAAGAGATGGGTCAGCCCGCTTCGACTTATATTAATGGGGTGCTAGGGTTTGAAAATAGTATGAAAAATTCATTATTCCTACTAGCACAAGAAAAGAAAACTTTAGTCGTCATTCTTATTCTCTGTGTGGATCACCATTGGAGATTAGACAATTGAACAACTTGGATTGCAGATCGTGATCATTCGAGTTCGAGAATCAGCAAAGAAATTTGCAGAATTCATCAAATGTAAAATTTCTATCTAAACACAAAGCAGATCAATGGTGGGAATTGAAAATTTGTTTACTTTTCGCTGCGCATGATTAAGTAGATTCCCAACAGTTGGACCCTTTAAGTGTGCATTCGGAGTTACCTAGGGAAAGTTCTTGGGTTACATGGTTAATTAGAGGGGCATAGAGGCTAATCCTGAAAATATGAAGACCTTAATCGAAATGGGATCACCCTGGAAGCCTAAAAAAGTACAGAGCCTTACTAGACACATAGCAACCTTAAGTCTCTTCGTCTCAAAGGCAACGGATAAATGTCTTCATTTCTTCAAGGTCTTAAAGGGACGAAAGAAATGTCAATGGATGGAGGAGTGTGAGTTAGCATTGCAAGGGCTAAGAAGCACTTGGGACAGGCTCTCTTCCTCTCCAAGCCTAAGATTGAAAAGCCTTTACAATTGTACCTAGTAGTTACCATTGACCTATTAGTCAGTACTTATGAGGAAGGAAGGTGATCACCAACTGCCCGTTTATTGTGTGAACAAAGCACTTTTGACAGTAGAGACCCACTATCCAGACATGGAGAAGCTGACTCTCTCCTTGGTAACAACTTTTTGAAAATTGAGACTGTATTTCTAGGCCCACATGATCGATGCCTTAGCTGCATAGGTACCTACGTAGTGTAGTATCGGTTGCACATTCAACATAGTATTCCACACATGTGCTAGCTAACTTTTTAATTGTGCTACGAGATTTGGATTTAAGGTTACCAACAATGCTACAAAATACGAGGACCTTCTAGCTTGCCTCAAATTGGCTAGGAAAATGCAAGTAAAAAAGCTAACTATTAGTAGTGATTCCCAGTTGGCAGTAAGTCTAGGTCAATGGCAGTTGTTCAGCCAGGGATAACGGTATGACCGTGTATCTAAAATTGTTGATGGAACTTATCCAAGTCTTTGAAAGATTTGAGTTGGCACAAATCCCACATATGGAAAATGCTCATGCCGACGCGCGCATTCAAAGCTGTCAACCAATAAGGATTCTGAACTTCTTACTATTGTGCCTATAGAACAAAGAGGTGATGTGGGTCGAGGACACTCCCCCCATGGATGCATTCTATCATAGCATTCCTCAAAGATTAAATATTTCCCTCTGAAAAAGAGGAGGCATATAAGCTTAGAAGGAAAATTGCATACTTTATCTTTTCAGGATAATATGTTGTACAAGCGAGGTTTCTCCCTACCCCTCCTCCGGTGCATAGGTGGTGAACAAGCCACCTACGTACTTTAAGAAATTCGTGAAAGGGTTTGAGGTAATCATGTGATAGGGTGGGGTTTGGCACAAAAAATACTGATGTAGGGATACTACTGGCCTACCTTAAAAAAGATGCACAACAATTCGTCAGAAGATGAGACAAGTGTCAGAATTTTGTGACAATACAAAGATAACCCTCCTAGGAATTAAGTGTCATATCCAGCCCTTGACCTTTTATCAAGCGAGGAATTGACCTTTTACAACCTCTACCAAATGGAAGGGGCAGTGCCAGCTTCGCAATCATCGCCATTGGTTATTTTACCAAATGGGTGGAGGCCGAAGCCCTTTCCAAGATTACAGAAGAAAACACTTCCAAATTCTTATGGAAGAATATCATTTGTAGATTTAGGATCTCCCATTCGATTGTATCTGATAATGGGCTACAGTCGACAACAAGAATACACCTGTGCAAGGAGCTAGGGATCAAGAAAAACATTTTCCACCATCCTCAGGCCAATGGGTAGGTTGAAACTATAAATAAAACCATCAAATACACTCTCAAGACAAAGTTGGACACTTCTAAGGAGGCTTGGGTGGATGAGCTACCTCAGGTCCTACGAGCTATTCGAACTACTAATAGGATGATTATAAGAGAAACTTCTGATAGTTCAGCCACCAGACAGGGAAGCGTGGGCACTTCGATGAAGTGATGGATCCCAAAAGGGACCACTTCTTTACTCGTCGAAGTGGACAACACATGCCCTTAATGATAAAAGTCATCGAGGAGGCCTTAGCATGGGCAAACCACTTAACCCCATGTTCAAGAAAGAAAGCAAGTTAGAATGGCATACGACCTTCTAACACTTATGCAAATCGTGAATTGTAAAGTAAGGTAAACAAGTCTTAATCAAACAGAAGCGAATCGCGAAACAACAACATATGTAAAGATGCAGTACAAAAATCAGAAAATTGACACACAAGTATAAAGAAAAGAAATTTCATAAATGAAGGGATTGTTACATTGTTGGCTAAGGCTAGAAATAGAAAATAAATTACAATGACCTAAAGCTAAACAGGAGGGGAAGGGGATTAGTGCTAAAAAAGGGGACAATGGCTTTAAAGCCAACCATTTTAGAAGTTTTGTTGTCGTCCCCAGCCTCATCATCTTCCAACTCAATTACATGGCTTCCATCCATCGGAGTATGAGGCTCTATTTCCATTAAAAACTCAGTCCTTAACTCTGAAGGATTGAAGGTGCACCTTAATTCACTCCAAGATATTGATATACGTATACATCCGCTAGTACTTAGCAAAGCGCTCGTATTCCTCAGTCAAATGGAAATTGGCAATGTACTACTTCATAGCGTCATCCCCAACAGATTGGGCTCCCCCCTTGCAGACTCCACTTCTTTAGTGAGGCCTGAAACCCTATAGTTAAACTTCCCTACTTGATGCTTTAAAGTAGAATTCTCCCTATTCAACCTTTTCAAGGCCTCGAAAACAATTTTTTGGTGGGCATCAGAGGTTTCTTCCCGCTTCATAAGAGAAGCCACTTCTCTCTGAGATAGGTGGACTTCCTTCTTCAGCCTCCCAATCTTCGTTAGGGCAGAAACAAGTTTCGTAGCCTCATCCGCCTGTTACTTTTTCACGGCCTCGGCCTTAAACTTGGCCTTTTTGGCCTGCTCCTCCACCTGGGACACTTTGTTGGAAAAAAATTTGTTCTTTTTCTGAATTTTTTTAAGAGGCTTCATCCTCTATGGCTATCCTGAAAGCCCTCTCAGCTTGACTTGGCAAACATATTCACTGAGTCACTTGTCTCAATAAAGGTCCGCCACCTCTCCGTCTAGAACTTGTAGAAGGTGGCAGTGGCTCTTTAAACCTTTGGAGAGAGCAAAGCAAAGGCTTCCAGAGCCCATTCATCTCCCTGATTTGACAAGGAAAGATTCGTACGAAGAGGTGGGTCAAAAGCAATTGTCGAGTCACTCGAGGTTTTCCCTTTTCCAAAGGCTCTTGTCTTAGAGGCTCCATGACTGTTGGCCTCTTCTGTCTCACTCGGCCATTATTATGGAGTCTACCATTAATTTTCCCTAGGTAGGACTTCGGATCGTGAAGGTGGGCTAGCCTTCTACCCCCCTCTCATGTAGAAGAAAATGAGTGTCTCTTCTTGGGAACCTCCTTAACAATATTTTTCCCCTTATCCTTAGTGGTGGGTCACCCTTCTCCTTCGCGACCAGCAGTATCCTTACTGGTCTTCTCCACTTGGTCCCTTACCAATTTCTCCTCCACGGATGAAGGCTTTAGTGCCTTCCTCTCAATAGTGGAGGTGGCAACAAGAGTGGAGGCCATATTAGGAGTAAAGTGCCTCATCTTCTCAAATTATTTTGCAAAAGACAAAGGGTCAATACAAATTAGCTACCAACAGTTGAGTTATAATTCTTCAAGATTATCCAACAAATGTTTTTTGAGGTTACCTCTCCAGGCCATCATGTAAAACTCTTCAAAAACTTACTTTGAGATAATCAAGCGATCGAACTCCCTTGAGGATAGAGTAAGAAGATATATGACCTCTACAATGCCTAGCTTAGTTTAGGTCAGTCTGAAGCGACCTACCGAACCTGTAACAATGGAAAAAAGAGGTTATAACCACTTCATAGTTAAGAAACCAACTCTGGAGAAATAGACACTCACTAGGGGCATAAAGAATACCAACCCTTCGAATTCTTCCCCAAGACCCTAGGTTGAAAGATAGAAAACATGAAGGGGTATGTCCTCACCTAGGGAGGTCTCCTTCCAAAGAAAATAAGTCCCCACTAATTGAGCCTATGCATTGGTACGAGATGGGTAGGTGTCGACCATATAACCTCAGTAAGTCTCTAAAGAAATGACAAATGAATAGACGAAGTCTCCCATTCAAAAGGAAATCGCTGACAGCGACGCATCCATGCCTCGGAAAGCAGGCTGGCTCGTCAGGAGAAGGAGCCTGAAGTTCAATACTATAGGGGATACGATATTTTTCCCTAAGTTCTACAAGGTCGAACATGGTCACACCCGAAGGAATTTTGGTTGTCCCCAACCCGCATTGTAGTCTACCTAACCCTCCCTTATGGTTAGGGCACTCTGGCCGACCTTAATGGCTTGGACGAGGTCAGTAGTATTAGTTATTGTGAACCCATCTCAGAAGCCATAGTGCCAATGTCTAAATCCCCCTTATCAGAATATGAAAAAGCCATGAAGCTTTACAAACAAAGAGACTAAAAAATACTTACTAAGATTGAGCAACAAGATTGTTGAAGGAAAGTGGCCGGAGTTTGCAAAGGTCACGGGAGAAAAGTCGGGAAAAAGAGAAAGCACAAGAGAGTATTCTCGGTGATTAATTATTTTGTCTACAAAAAACAAAGTGTTTATCCCCCAAAATTGTGGCCTTTTATAGGTATAGGTCATCAACCCCAATCGTTGGATCGGAATCCTAACCATTCGACTGTTCATTTAAGGGTTAATTCAAACCATCCATAGCATTTGCCTCTTCGTATTCAATGGTTTAAATCAAAGCGTTTGAGCCACACGCGCCAATGCATCTACCTCCTATAAAAACACGCCTGCAACTATCATCATTGCTCATTAAATATGGCAACGGTTGCATGTATGGAAAGTTGAAACGTTGCAATCGTTCTTTCTTGAAAATGTACAAGACAACTAATCATTGGTGTGTAATAATTAAGGGCTCCTCATGTTCTCAACATTTCAAAAAACATACCTCTTCAGAATTTATGAGTTGTAACCTCAACAAGTAACAAAGGCAAATCACTTCAGCCTTGACTACAATAACTTCGTTAAGACTTCAGATGCACAAAACCACTTCAGAGCGAACAACCTCGGATGAAAACTGCCCAACTGAAGTTCCCCAACTTTTTCTACAAAATCAAGAATTTTAAAGTACAAAGCTTTGGACAACAACCTCGATAAGTAATTTATGCAAGTAAACTAACTTTAAATTCTAATTCTAATATAAATATTTATATTTAACTTGGGAGACTTGTGGTGTGGTAAAACCACCCCAACAAAACAAAATTCTTATAACGAAAGTCCATGTATTACATGAATAATCATGCCTAAATTTGGGGGACTATTGTTACGCCTCGCCTTCGAGGCTCTAGTCAAAAGACCATGTCATAGTCCACATGGTGATATAAGTCAAATCTAGCCAACTCAATGAAGTCTCAATTGGTCAAAATAAAGAAGTCAAAGAAAAGCTGATGTTCCAATCTCCCTCCTAGTCGAAGTCCTCAAAGAAAAAGTTGGTGTTCTTCTCATCCAAAGTACTATATACGTGGTTGAAGCCCTAAAGCCAAAGCACTACATAAGAAGCTAAAGAAGGAGCTAAAACTCTCTGTCCCCCAGCTCTTCACAACGTAAGGCGTTCAATATAAAGCTCCCTTTGACTGAAGCCCTTGCTATCTTTTAGAGGATCTACAGGCAATCTTTAGGAGTGATTAATGTAATGTTTGTAATAATGAATACTAGGATTGTTAACCTATTGTATAGGGTGGTTGACCTATTGTCAATGTATTTAATGCATAGCAGACAAAGTGATGTGAGGCTTCGGCTTGAGAGATGAGGCCACATGGTTCTGATCCAACGGCTATCATGTAGGTCGGAACTCTATAAATAAGCAACTTTTATAGCATTTGTGGCTAATGCAACCCTTTACACTCGAAACCATACTCAATCCTATCTCTTGCTTATTTTATATTTATTTGTTTGAGCTTTAGATTACTTCTACTTTGGTGGAGTTGTTTATAATTGTTTGTTTATATGCAATCATCTTTGATCATATTACCGATGCTCGAACATTTTTGTCTCATGTCATAGAGCATCTCCCACATCCATAAACATCAATCTACTCCGTCCAAATCTTCGATTAAAGCGTGTTGGAACTTGCTTATGTGAATGCGATTGGGCCAGTCAACTGTTGCCATGTGACCATTACAAAAAATAGGGTCAACAGATTCCATTCAAGGTCAAAGTTTACATATTTTTTCAAACATTTAGGATGACAATGCCAAAAATAGAAAGTTCGGATCCTCAGCACAATAAGTTTTCTATTCTTGTTACTAGAATTGAGATTGAAGATTTGCTTATTCCTAGAATATGAAGTTTCAATATTTTATGTCAAAATGATAAATTGTTGTAAATGGTAAGTTTATTGGTGAATGCTAATTGTACCCCTGCAGTCCTAAAATTATTACCATATGCATCCATATTCCTTCCCTATAAATATAGGGTTTTAGTTCTCATTATAATACACACAATTCTATTAAATTTTATTCTCTTTTCTCTTTTCTCTCTTTTCATAACATATTATCAGCACGAAAGCTTAATTTTTCAAAGTTTAGTGAAGGTAGTAAATTTTTCAAGTATAATCAACTCTCATGTGTACCAAAATTAATTTGGTTACACGTGAGTTATATATATATATATATATATACACGTGCGCGCGCGCACACACACACTTATGCATCAATTCACATTAATCTTATTTATGATTTCAAACATAATCTGCACGTCTCAATCATATTAAACATTAAACCGTGGAAATAATATATATTGTTGGCCTTTTCAATTCATGTCTGTGCACATCTTTTTCAATTCTTTCTCTATACATATTTTCGTTTCCCAAGATTCAAATGTTGACATCAATAGTATAATAATTGGAATGGTATAATATATTTTTTTGAATGGTATCATATTTTATGTGTCCATCATTATTCCTTATTTAGTCCTACAGGAGGCGACTATTGTGCCAATTTTAATTTTTACCACTATTATTGAATATTCTTTATATCTCTAACCTGATCAAATAATCTTTATAAATTGTAAATTGATAATCTATTATGTTGTTGCTCCTGAAGTAGTACAAATTTATAATCAATATTCCAGAAGAATATTAATCGTAAATCTATCTATTACAAATAGTTTGTTTTTGCTCCTGAAGTAGCACAACATTATAATTAATATTCTCAAATAATATTACTTGTTCATGAAGAGCATGAAATATATTTTCAATATTCCAGAAAAATATTGACATATTGCTCTTAAAGAAGCAATAGTAAAATATAACGTGCTCTCGAAGTAGCAAATGTAACGTGCTCCCGAAGTTGCAAATGTTTTGAAGAACATATTATTTTAAATTAATGTTTATCCTTGAAGGAATACACATAATTTATTTTATATTGATATTGACTACTTGATGTTTAATCATATTCTTCGAAACTAATTGTATTTTATTTTGTTTTATTGTGTAGTAAATCAAATGGAAAACATCAAAAAAACTTGAGTTTGCTGCACTTGACATATCTGACAAAAACTATTTGTTATGGGTACTCGATACTAATATACATCTGGTCTCAAAAAGTTTGGGAGAGATAATAAAAGAAGGAAACAAAGAATCCCTACAAGATTGTACAAAAGCACTCATCTTCATTCGTCACCATCTTCACGATTGATTGAAAATTGAATATCTCATTGAGAAAGATCCACATGTTCTTTCGAAAAAATCAACTGGAAGATTTGATATTGTGTGGAGAAAAAATCACTGATGCATCTTCGTTTGCAAGATTTCAAAACTGTTAGTGAGTACAATTCAGGACTATTTGAAATATGTTCAAAATTGACATTGTGTGGAGAAAAAATCACTGATGAAGATATGTTGGAGAAAACTGTTTTCACCTTTCACGCCTCGAGTGTGCTCCTGTAGTAGAAATATCATGAGTGTGATATCAAAAGGTACTTAGAACTCAAATCTTACCTGCTTGTGGCTAAACAGAATAATGAACCGTTGATGAAAAATCATGGGTTATGTCCAACTGGTTCTATACCATGACCTGAAGCAAATGGCACTGCATTGCTTGAAGCAAATACAATATCAAGACAAGGACGTGGACATGCGCGTGGAATAAATCATGGACAAAATAATCAACAAAATTATCAGCAACAAAGCAATAATCTCAAAAGGCACAAAGCAAATGAAAGTAGCACATCCAAAAAGAAGCATGAAGAAAGTTGATTTAGATGTGGAATGAAGAGAATTGGGCACGTACCTGTCTTACGGCTAAACACTTTGTGGATCTCTGCAAAAAATAATCAAGGGAAAGAAAAAAGTGGAGAAAAATTTTGCTGAAGATAATGGTCCAACTGATGTAACTCATTTGGATGTCTCTGATTTTTTTGCTGATCCAAATGGAAATATTGACCATTTGATTGAGGTGGTGTAATAAAAGATATAGATCAATTTATTTTATAGTATTTCCTTTAATTTTAGAAATTCAATTTAAATTATGTTCTTATTTTTTGCAAAAAATTGAAACTTTATTACGCATCATTAATTTCATAATACTGAATTATGTTTATTCTTTTAAATTTAAATTCAAGTTTTTTAAAAATATATTTATTTTCATATATATTCAGGATGGATTGACAAGATACTTGTTTGATTGATAGTGCAACTATACATACTATTTTTCAAGATAAAAAATATTTTTGGACTTCACATTAGCAGAGAACAATGTTAATACGATATCAGGTGCATCGAATATCATTGAAGACTCCGAAGAGCTTGTATTATTCTACCAAATAATACAAAATTATATATTGATGATGCACTTTACTCAATCAAATTTAGAAGAAATTTGTTTTGTTTTAAAGATATCGATTGCAATGGATATCATATTGAGACGATGCAAGAAATAATGTTGAATATATTTGCATAACTTCTTTTGTATCTGGACTTCATGCACTCCCATCTAGCATGTATTATACATTTATAGAAATGGTTGAATCAAATATTATCACGAACCAGAAGTTTGTTGATCCAAAAAAATTTATACTTTGGCATGATCGACTTGGACATTCAAGAACTATAATGATGCGTCGAATGATAAATAACTCACATGGACATCCTTTAAATAACCAGAAGATTCTTTTACCCAATGATTATCCATGTGTGGCTTGTTCGTAAGGCAAGTTAGTCATTAGACCTTCGAATATAAAGGTCAATATTGAATCTACAACTTTCTTGGAAAGGATACACACCCACCAAGTGGATCATTTCGTTATTTTATGGTATTAATTGATTCTTCTAGTAGATGGTTACATGTTTGCCTATTTTTCACCATGAATGTAGATTTTGCTAGACTACTTGCTGAAATTATAAAATTAAGTGCACAATTTCCCAATTACTTAATCAAGACTATTCTTCTTGACAATGCTAGTGAATTTAGATCACAAGCATTCGATGATTATTGCATGTCAATTGGGATTGTTGTTGAACATTCGATTATGCATGTCTATACACAAAATGGTTTAGCATAGTCATTTATTAAACGTCTACAACTTATTGTTAGACCATTACTTATGAAAACAAAACTCCCAATTTTTGTTTGAGGTCATGCCATATTACACGCTGCATCTTTAGTTCATATCAGACCAACTGCATATTGTCAATATTCACCTTTGCAACTAGCATTTGGTCATGAACCTAATATTTCTCACATGCGAGTTTTTGGTTATGTTGTTCAAGTCCCTATTTCACCCCCACAATGGACTAAAATGGGTCCCCAACGAAAACTTGGGATTTATGTGAGTTTTAATTCACCATCTATTATTGGATATCTTAAACCTTTAACATGTGGTTTATTTACTGCACGTTTTGCAGATGTCATTTTGATGAAATGACTTTTTCAATTTTGGGAGGGGAAAACTACATCCTGATAAACAAGGTAAAATTTCTTGGAATGAAACAACTCTGTCTCATATTGATTCTCACAACAATCAATGAGAGCAAGAGGTTGAAAAAATTATTCATTTTGCAAAGAGTTGCAAATCAATTACCAGATGTAATTGTTAACACAAGAAAAGTGACAAAGTCATATATACAAGAAGAAAATATTTCAGCAAAAAGTGATGTCCCTACATAACAATTTACTGTAGCAAATAAATCTCAAATACGCCAGAAGTGTGGTCGACCAATTGGTTTAAAAGACTCTATACCTCAAAAAAGAAAAGTACAAGAGAAAAACCAACCAAAAACTTCAGAAGAATTAACATTAGAGAAAATCGAACAATTAAATATTGAAGATATGATTCCTGAAGAATCAAAAGTGTTTGAAAATAATGAGGTTTCAATAAATTATATGTTATCTCATAAATTATGGGAGCGAAATAATGTTGTTATAGACAATCTTTTCGCCTTTAACGTGACTCTTGATATTATACAAAATGAGGATCCTGAACCTCTATCTCTTAAAGACTGTCAAATAGAAATGATTGGTCAAAGTGGAAAGAAGACATACAGACGGAATTGAATTCCTTAGAGAAACGAAAAATATTTGGACATGTAGTTCGAACACCTGAAAATGTAATCTCTATTGGATACAAATGGATTTTTGTACGAAAGAGAAATGGATATAATGAAATTACAAGATATAAAGCCTGACTTGTAACTCAAGGTTTCTTACAAAAATTAGGAATTGATTATGAGGAAACATATTATCCCATAATGGACACCATCACTTTTAGATTTTTAATTAGTTTGACTATGTCACAAAAGCTCGATATGCGTCTTATCAATGTAGTGACTTCCTATTTGTATGNCATCAATTGGCATAATCTATGGTTGTTCGATCACTTGATATAAAAAGGGGTCCTTTTCGTCCACTTGAAGATAGAGAAAAGATTCTTGGTCCTAATGTACCATATCTTAGTGCAATTGGAGTATTAACTTACTTGACCCAACATAACTTTTTCTGTAAATCCCCTTGCAAGATATAACTCTACACCAACACAAAGACATTGGAATGGTGTTAAACATATATTTCGTTACCTAAAGGATGCTATTGATTTGAGATTATTTTATTCTGAAAATTCAAGATTTGCTTTAGTGGGATATGTTGATGCATGTTCTCTCTCTGACTCACATAAAGCTAAATCACAGACATGATACATATTTATACGTGGAGGAACAGTTATATCATGGAGATCAGTGAAGCAATTATTGACAGCAACATTCTCAAATCATTATGAAGTTATTGTAATCCATGAAGCAAGTCAAGAATGTGTATGGTTGAGGAACATGACCCATCATATCCAAGCATCATGCGGATGAATTTCAACAAAAAATAGTCCAACAATTTTGTATGAAGATAATCACGCTTGTATTGCACAACTCAAAGGAAATTATATCAAAGGTGACATGACAAAGCATATTCCTCCAAAATTCTTTCATACACATGAGCTTTAGAAAAATGCCAACATCAATATTCAACAAATTCGTTCAAGACACAATGTAACTGATTTAATTACAAAAGTACTGTCAACATCTACATTCAAGAAATTGGTTCACAAGATTGGAATGCGTCAACTCAAAGATTTTCAGTAATCAACATCAGGGGGAGTAGCTGTACTCTTTTTCCATCATTTAAGTTTTATCCCATTGGATTTTCCTAGCAAGGTTTTAATGAGCCATTATTTATCTTTAATACTCCAAAATAAATGTACTTTTTTTCCTTCGTTTTTTTGTCCCATTTGATTTTTATCAAACAAGGTTTTAACGAGGTAGATATTTTGTAATGTGTCATTAAAGGGCGAGTGTTGTCAATGGTAAGTTTTTGGTGAAAGACAATTGTACCTCTGCAGCCCTAAAATTATTACCGTATGTATCAATATCCTTCCCTACAAATTAGGGCTAGACAAAACTCCCGAACCGAACCGAACCGAACTGAACCGAACAAAGTGGTTTTTCATAAGTTAAATACCTGAACAGGTATTTGAATCTAAAACCGATGGGTTTGGTTCGGTTCTCGGTTCTAAGCCAAGAACCGAATAACTGAATAAGAACTGAATCTAAATAATTTTTTTAATTTTTTATATAGAATTAATTAAATTATTTTAATTTTTTCTAAACAAATTAGCAACTTAACTAATTTACTGATTAATGCTCCAACTCCCAAGGCAAGTCCATGCCTAGCTAGCCCAACCCAACCTAACATAATTTCTAAATTCAATTTTTTGTTTAAATTTTTTGGCCCAATTATTTATTTTACTGTTAGCCTAAGATCTAGGCATTTTTAAGTTTTTATCCTTTCTTTTCCAATTTCATACTTTCATTCGATAAGCATAGATCCACTAACCCCAAATCATTTGATAAATTGAAAACCTACATCTACATGCCCAAATCGAAGCCACCGACTGCCGAGTTCGACTTTCCCTCTCCAACTGCCCATCAAAGCTACGAATGAACATGTCATTTGTTGTATTTATGTAGTGTTGCTGTAAATGTTAAAAATATTAATTATGGTACGGAATCGAACTGAATCGAATGGAACCGAACCCGAACGGTTCCATAATTATATTTGGACCCGACGGTTCCATTTATTAAAAACTCGAAAATTTTTGTTGAGTTCGATTTTGTTCAGAACCGAACCGGACCATGTATTTTGTAATGTGTCATTCAAGGGCGAGTGTTGTAAATGATAAGTTTTTTGGTGAATGAAAATTGTACCTCTTTAGCCCTAAAATATTACCATATGTATCCTTATTTCTTCCCTATAAATATATGGCTTTGGTTCTCATTATAATACACACAAGTCTATAAACTTTTATTCTCTCTTCTCTTTTCTCTCTTTTCATAACAGTAAATTATATGTTTATTATTGAATGCCCATTATACATTTTCCATCCTAATTATTATAACAATTGTATCCCTTATTACCCTAATTCTTCCCTATAAATATGAGATTTTAGTTTTCAATGAAATACACAAAACTCTGTTGACATCTCTACTTTCTTCTTTTTTTCTCTTTATTTTATAACACGTTATTAGCAAAAAGTTTTATCTAATTGAGTTAGCAAAATTTATTTCTCTTCCTACTTATAAATCTCTAAGAAAAAACAATTCCTATAATAAAAAAGACAAGAATTTCCACTCAATTGGGTTTACAAAGAAACTCTTCTTTTTTATTGAAAAAATGTCTATATTCTCTTAACTTTGAATTGTATAATAAAGCAGTATAGTTATTCGATCTGATTATATCAATTAGACTATACCGATTTATGATAGATAAATATTTGCTTTAATGTAATTTCTTTCATTTAACATTCCCTAATATTGTATATTATTCTTGAAAGGAAATAATCTAAATCAATATTCCAGAAGAATATTGTTGTATTGATTGAAAATGAATATTATATTTGTATTAGTTTGTTGCTCTTGAACAAGCACAAATTCACAAGTTTGTATTATCAATCTTGAAAGTATAATATTTTTTCATATCATATTCTTGAATATAATTTGTTTCTAATTATGCTTTCATGGAGAAACACAATTTACAATTCTATTAGTATTTCTAATGAATGTTATGTAGATTTCGAAGAAAAAAATTATATTATGTTGATATTCCAGTAAAATATGACTTGTCCCAGAAAGATGTGATATTAAAATTTCAATATTCCACAAAAAATATTGACTTATTGCTCTTGAGGAAGTATAAAATAATACACATTATGTTCCTAAAAAATAAAAAATTATACCTATTAATATTTTAGAAGAATATTATGATTAATTTAAAAGTATCAATATTTTAAAAGAATATTGTTCTATTGCTCGTGAACAGTTATAACCAAGTATATATCAATATTCTAAAGAATATTATCTAGTCACTCTTGAAGAAGTGTGACTATATTAAAATAATATTATAGATTGATATTGTATTAATAATTTTTGAAAAATATTTTTTATGAAGGACCACAAATTTATGCATATCATACTTATATTAGAAATATTATTTTGAAAGAGCATAAATACTGTACAGTAATATTCTCGAGGAATATCGTAAATTTAGCTTATGTTTGGCCACTATTAAATAATAATTTATTGTTCTCTCTTTTCTTATCAACCACACATTTTCCAATAAAATAATATTACACATTCTCCAAAAAATTAACCACACATTCTCCAAAAATTACTAATTTTGTCATTATAATAGGGCTGAACATAGTCCGTTTCGGTTCGGCTGTCGAGTCCAAATATAATTATGGAACTGTTCGAATTTGGTTCCGTTTGGTTCAATTCGGTTCTGAACCATAATTAATTTTTTTAACATTTAGAGTAACACTACACAAATACAACTAATGACATGCTCATTCGTAGTTTCGATGGACAGTTGGAGAGGGAAAGTCGGACTCGACAGTCGACATCTTCGATTTGGGCATGTATATATAGGTTTTCAATTTATCAAATAATTTGAGGTTAGTATGCATGTGCTTACCGAATATGAAATTGAAAAGGAAAGGATAAAAACTTAAAAATGCCTAGATCTTGGGCTAACAATGAAATTAATACTTTGGCCAAAAAATTAACAAAAAATTGAATTTAGAAATTGGGCCCAGCCTAGCTAAGCATGGACTTGGGTTGGGAGCATTAATCACTAAATTAGTTAATTTGCTAATTTGTTTAGAAAAAAATTAAAATAATTTAATTAATTCAATATAAAAAATAAAAAAAAATATTTAGATTCAGTTCTTGGTCTAAAACTGAGAACCGAACCGAATTCATCGGTTCTCGACTCGAATACCCATCGAGTATTTAACTTATGAAGAACTGCTCGGTTTGGTTCGGTTCGGGAGTTTTGTCCAGCCCTACATTATAATGTGGAATAATGGGGGGCCAAATGGGTGCTTATACACTTCAATATAAATATTATATTGATCATGAAAGAATTGCCAATTTAGTTATTATGTTTTACTTTCGAAGTAGCATAAATTAAACAACTCAATCTTGAGTTGTAATTTTTGACGAAAAGTGACTTTCTATTTTATTAATATTCCGGAAGAATATTAATTATTGCTCATGAATAGCATTAACATTCTGTGTTCCAATATCCTAAAATAATATTGTGTTGATTTTGAAAAAATGGCAATTATACTATATTGATATTCTAACATAATATTACTTGCTCATTGATGGTGTTGATCCCGTTTTTCTACAATGATTATGTGGATAATATATGTCGGGCCCACTTGCCTCCACGCAAGCAAATTCCAACATGTTTTGACCAAATATTCGGGAAGAAATGATGGCGTGTATAGATGTGTGAGATGTTTTACGAGGCGAGACAAAAATGTTTAAACATTGTCAACATATATAAACAATCATAAACAATTCAACCAAAGTAAAAAGTAATTTAGACTTATGTTTGAATTCTTGAACAATATTAGTTATTATGTTTTGACACTCCAAAATAGTCAATATTGCATTATGTAGAAGAATAAAATTTTACTATTGATAGTAATTTATTTTCTACTAAATTAAAGATAAATAAAATAACTTTCTAAAGTGTGTATCATGATTGATATAATATGGATATTGTGGTGTAATTGAAACAAATTTATATTGAACCAGAAGTTCAATTAATGAATATATTATGTTTGGCGTAACTGGAAGATTTATTGAAGAACCAAAAGATTCTTCAATTCAATGAATTTTTTATATAATACTTGTATTCTGTATTATAAATTGTTCTTGATCATCATAGCTAAATTTGGAACTAAATTTCAAATAATTTTGAAAATGAATTAGGGTGATAAATGGGTCGCCATCACCCCCATGTTGACAATTTGTATATTATTTGTATCTTACATCTACTAAATGACAGTATAGTGTTTGCAACTTGAACTTTGCGAAATTATTGTTCAAATTTTAAATTATGTGCATAATTTTGGATTATACAATCAAGACAGTGTGTCTTGTTAGTTCTAGTGAGTTTAAATCTCAAAAATTTAATGAGTTTTAATTAGGATATCGATATATAGTTTAACACTATTGCTTGTTAAATGCCTTCAATCAATTTATTAATCATTACTGTTGAGAAAAAAGTAATTTTCATTTCTATTTAGAGAATACTATTACACATCAAGTTCTCCCTATTATAATTGGTTTATGATCAAAGCCTAATATTTTCTATCTAATAATTTTTGAAAATGCAATATATGTGTAATTGATCAACTACGTTGCATTGAGATGGATATTAAAGAATGTTGAGAATACAAGTTTGTTTGAACCCTTATAAAATATTTTAAATCCTAACAGGTGATTTTTTATAGCGTGGTTTGTTGACTTTTATTTGATTGAACTATTTTTTTAGAATTAAGGGGGACACATTAGTAGTTGGAAATAATACATATTGCATCATATTGTGCTATTTATATCCACGTACTTGACCAAATGAAAAATAACTTAATTGTAAGATGCACTTACTTACTTATAAGAGATTTATAAAATCTCATATACCAGCTGTAGATGCTATAAGCGAAAATATGTTCCAAGATCTTTGGTGATTTTTGGGCTCAGTTTCGACCAATTAATATCAAACACCAACCCCGATTGCCTCTTTTAGTGTACCCACAAAGGATAAAAGTATTGTGGCCCCATTAGATAAATAAAGGAAGAGGACATCTATATGTTAAATCTCACTCATGAAAGAGAAGAAAAACAAGATGCGGCTACCCGCAAACACTATTGCGCACACACGGTTCATCCCCAAAACAAAGGCTTATTTATAGGTTTAGGGATATGTAAATAAGTGGGCCAACACATTAAAATGATCATTTAAGAAGTAAATAGGTCATGAACAATATTAACTAATTAAATTACTTCCAACAGCCAAAGTTATTTTTGGATCGAGCCAATAAATTGATGTGTTGATAATAATTTAACTCATCGGTCAAGGCCTATGAAACTTAGTTCAAAACCTTTAACATTATTGCCTAGAATTTATTGGATATCAAAACCTAATAAATCTCTACATTGATAACAATGAACCTGCAAGCAAACAACACCAAGTTTATACATGCCTAATCAAGGTAATCAAATAAAATTGAAATCATAGACCTTACCTCGTGTCTTAGACCTGAAACACACGCCATAACTATTCATGTACACACCAAGGGCTAAGGTCAAGAACACCTAAATAGAAACATATAATCAAAATAATCAATCAAGAGCATATAAAACATGCAATGAAGATATAACATGTGATAATACACAGATCTTTTCAAAGATGTTTAACTAGCAAAGAACATAACACTAACACCAAGTTAATCAAGTAAAATGGCCAACATATACAATAAATGTATAAATGGCCCAACAAAAAGATCTTAACACGATTATCCTATCTATTCCGTGTAGCTCGCATCTCGAGAAACATATATCCCTCATTGTCAATCATGCTAACTAGATTTGTCACTACTCATGTCTAACTGATAAACCACTATAGATCCTAAGTCCATGGAATGTTCCTCTATCACTACCTCACATCTCTCAACCTAAATGGATAATGAGCCTCCACCTAAGAGAAGTGAAGAAGTGTCACTCTCACACTCATCTCGATCATGATTCTCACAGATAGATGATTCAAACATTTAATCACATCACCTCTTGTGATACAAATGTCACTATTCACATCATCATATATATCACCAATGCACCCTCAGGCATCTATGCTCCACATTACCAAAAGACGTACTTACTCTTAATGCATTCCAACCACCATGGATGTAAACACATTACACAAAGTAATAAGATCACTCTCAAATTCATGCAAAAAACACATGTCAACCATATTGAAATTCAACATAAAACAACACAACAAATCAAGCAATCATTCATGCAAATGAGATTTCACACAGATGCACATGTAGTAACTAGGTTTACTATCAATAAACCTCATTTAGATCATAACTAGACCCAACAACAACATTCGCCTGATTGTTCACCTTGTCTTTTTGCTTACTTTCCCTTTCAGAATGGTCCTTTATAAAATGTCAATCTTACCACAATATAATATTGACTACCATTCGGACTGGACTTAGACTTGTCCCAACTCATGCCATTTTTTTACCACCCTCATCATTCGAGTCTATTGGTTTGATTCCTAACATGACTCTTTTCCTAAATATGTGTTCTACTCCTCATCATGTGTACTTCACCGCTCATCTTATCCTCTTTTTTAGCCTTAATCTTTATTTTCTGACTCCTAAAGGGATCTATGACAATCTTAGGTATTAAAGTGTCCATATCAAACTTAATTGCATTCTTAACTTCCTTGTATGAGTTAGGCGTGAAATTAAGTAAACTAATGGTCTTATAGATTTTAGACACCATTTTATCACGAGTAATAATATTTTGAACAAATTTGTTAAAAACATTTAAATTGTCATAAAGATCATTTGAATAATCTATTTAAAAGTTGAAAAATCTTTCGAGTAAGTATAGTGTGTTAGAGTTAGATTTAAGAAAATATAAGTCCTCCAACTTTTTCCAAAATTCTTTCATGATTTTAAATTTGCCAACTTTTCTCAAAACAACATCTGACACATATAAAATAATTGAAGTGTAATCAAGTTCATCATATTTTCTTTTTTGCTCTTTTGACAAATCAGCATGAAAATTACCATTTATGGCTTTTGAAATCTTTAATTGAACCAAAATCTCCCTCATTTTTTATTGCCAAATTGAAGTCTCATTTTCCATTGAAAATTTCCAATTCAAAGCAATTCGACATTTTGGATATAGATTATCCAAAAAAAAAAAAAAAAAAACTACACAATTAGAACATACAAAGTAATCCAAGAGTCACAATATATATAGTTCTAAATTACCAAGGTTACATAAGATTCGCAATCTCAAATCAAGAGAAAGGTCAAATGAATAAAGTCCAAGTGTTCTAATGAAATAATTAATGCAACACAGAGGTATGTCAACAAATAATTTCCCATGCAATGCAAGTTTCACGCAGTGACTTAATATACAATAATATCACAGAATCAATTAACAGCTTATACCATTTAAATTCAACACTTCAAGTAGGGTAAGTAATTCCTAAATTCTAGTACAAGCATTTGTTACCTCAAACAATAACCTCAATCCTGATGGTCAACCCACACGATAGCTTGCTAGTATTGGGATTTAAAGAGATAAGTCAATTTATCGAGTAGACCAAATTTGTAGTTTGTTAATAAAGAGAGAAGCGAATTTGCTACTTTAAGGCACTATTTGCCTAATGCTTCTATCAACTGCAGCAACACGAACATCAAAGCTAGGAATCCCAAACGTCTAAGGGTGAAATCATCCAGAACCACAATTATAGCCAAAATTGAAATCCAACACCACCACGAGGTCCGCAACACCTCCAGGAACAATCTTTATGTGAAGAGTCTCGTTGAAATCCTTCCTATGTGCCGGCATGAACCTCGCCAGCATTTGGGCATGGTTGTCATGCGTCGTCGTTCGCTATCATGCATGGCATTGTAGGGTACGCCTCGACCTAATAATCATGCTGTGGTGTTGGTTTCTCCAATCGATCACTAGTTTGATCGAAAAACACAAAAACAGGTCCGATAGTTTTTGAAAAAAAAAAAAATCGAACAAATATGGCTTCTATTTTCTGCTTCAATTTTTGTTGGTTTTCTTCACCAATTTTTGAGAGATTTCAAACAACGATATGCTCGGATACCATTTGTAAGAGGAAATACACTCCAAGATCTTCGATTTGGTTATTTTCAGGCTCAGTTTAAACCAATTACTATCAAACACCAATAAATCCAGTTGGCTCAACCCACAACTTATTCTTTACTTCGGTTCCCTTTTTCATGTACCCACAAAGGACACAAGTATGGTGGTTGCAATATATAAACTGAGGGATAGGATAGTTGTATGTTAAATATCACGAATGTAGGAGAGGAAAAACAAGAAGCGGATGCCCTCAAACACTATCGCACACACACGATTCATCCCCAAAACAAAGGCTTATTTATAGGTTTAGGGATATGTATATAAATGGGCCAACAAATGGTAAATAAGCCAACACATTAAAAGACCATTCGAGAAGTAAATAGGCCATGTGCAACATTAATTAATTAAATTGTTTCCAATGGCCTAAGTTAATAATAGTTTCATTCATTGATCAAGGTCTATGAAACTTAATTCAAATCGTTTACATCATTGTCCGAGATTTATTGGGATCAAAACCCAACAGATACTCCATCTCGTACTAAGGTCTAAGAATGATAAATTATTAGCATTATATAAATGACACACCTGAAGTATTGTGACATTCAATTCTAAAGTGAAATATTCTCGAAAGAAAATGAGAAAATAAGAAAGATGGTCCCAATTATGACGCGCATATTCTCAGAGAGTATATAACACAACTAATTATAAAATTCCATCAATTACTTGAAACATTGAACGTGGAGATATTTCAATGAGTTATGTGATTATGGAGAAGAAAGAATCGAAAAGAAAAAGTTATTGACAACATGTTTGTACATAATGTACTATATCATATTTTAAATAGCAAGAAATCGAAAGAAAATCATCAAAGCATATCGATCGGAGAAATGAATAAGTGAATGCGATCCTAGTGAATTTAAATTTATTAGAGAAACCTAAGGTTTTTGGATCTACAGTCCGAACACCTAAATGTGAAAAAAAAATCGTAATATATAATGTAAGAATCTTAGCATAATAAATTTCGCAAAGACTTTATAAATAGATAAATTATCATGTGGTGGATGCAATCATAAGTCTCTATCTTGTTAGCTTGACAATGCATGAAACTTGATATGAATATAACAAATGTGATTATAGCCAACTTATCTTGTATAGTTTTAATACTATTATTGAAGGATCTTATGCCCGAAGTATATAATTTAAGTGATATCATTATAGGGGAGAGTAAATACGCTGTATACTCCTTTTTCCTTGATCAATGTTTTATCATATTAGATTTTTTTTGTTACAGTTTTTAATGAGAAAACTTTTGTAGCGTACTCAAAAGAATAATACACTATTTTTCCTTTATTATAATTTTTCCCACAAGATTTTTTCTAGGGTAAATAGCACAAAAATGTCCATACCTTTCAATGTCATTGTGCAAAACGTTTCTACCTTTTATTTTTTGGTATTTTCACCCATACATTCCACCTTTCATTACGCAAAAGATCATTTTCAACAATTTTTCCAATAAAATGACGATTTTACCCTCCTACTCAAATGAAACAAAAAAAAAAGAAAAAATAAACAACTAATTGCAATCAAAGTCCTAAAAATTTCAAAATATTACAGATAAGTCCTAAATTCTCCACTACCACCACTTTCACAGCCCTACCAAGCCGCCACCTATAGATCCACATAGCACCACCTTCTGGCAACCACGCCCGTCAGACTCCACCACCACTAGCCTCGTTTTACTCTTCCCGACATCCTCTCCCACAGTATTGGTCACAAAATCTATCGAAAACAGTCACATTTGCATCCTAAAATACCAAACTGTCATATACAACCCTTCACGGTAACCCCACTTTCGGCACCACCTACTGTCGTACACCACCACTGACGGTTGCCCCTCACCTCGAAGAACCTATACATGGCCTCACATCAATCAAACCCGCCTCAAATCATTCTACTGTAATCTAGACATTCGACAGTGGCAACGTCCATTTTGCCCAACTCTTCTCTTTCAATTCATGTATCCCACAACATTAAATCCCCAAATTGGCATCAATCGGATCATTAACAAACTCAACAACAATGGTTATAAATCTAATTGAACCAATTATCCCCCCAACCGTTTCAATTTTTGGTCCAAAACTCTTCACGGGCGCAATGCATGGAGATAGTTGTTTGACCAAAATTGGTGAGTCCTAAGTGCTCTAATTTTCAAATTCGTATGGGGAAGGACTGTAAGGGAGTGAAGCGAGGTTGGTGGCGGTGGAGTCCTATGGACGTTGTGGCCGAAAGGTGGTGCTATGTGGATATATAGGTTGCAGCTTGGTAGGTGGTGAAAGTGGTGATAGTGGAGAATTTATGATTTCTTTGTAATTTTTTAAAACTTAAGGACTATAGTTGCAGTTGGTTATTCATCTTTTTCTTTTATTTGAATAGGAGGATAAAATCGTCATTATATTGAAAAAATGGTTGAAAAGGATCTTTTCGCAATGAAAAGTGGAAGGTGGGGGTGAAAATACCAAAAAATAAAAGATAGAAATGTTTTGCACCATGACATTGAAAGGTAGGAGTGTTTTGTTCTATTCACCTTTTTTTCTAATAAGGTTTCAACGAAGCATATTCTTCATGTAATGATATCCATAACTTACAAGATACTTACCCTCAAAATAAAACTCTTATATGTTATAAATTGTGCATGACTCTCGAAGTAAGCAATAACACATTCTATTTTTCTCAACAGATCATCTTGTAACTAAATTAGACAAATTAAAATTGATAAATATTATCCGTGAAGACGATATTGCTTGAAGGTTATAACAAGGAAACATGAAACATGCTTCACTAGAAATTGTGATATTGAAGATACTGACGTGCAAGACATGGATGACTCGATAAAAGAATTTTCATTTATTGAAATCTGAGAGAACAACTATACTCTCTTTCTTTAGCTCAAATTTTCCCATTGAATTTTGTTGACAATGTTTTAACGAGCCGTGTATTTTGTAATGTATCATTCAAGGGGGGAGTATTATGAATTATATGTTTATTAGCGAATGACCATTATATCCTTACAACCTAGTTATTAGTACCATTGTATTCCTTACGGTCCTAATTCTTCCCTATAAATATGGGGCTCTGCTTCTCAATGGCACACAAATTTATTGACATATCTACTTTTTTCTCTTTTTCTCTCTATTTTATAACAAAAATTAAATCATTGTTTCATATAAATAGGCACAAGCATAGCACATTAGTTGTCAAATTAAGAGTGACATAAGTGTGTTCGTGAGAGATTGTTTGAAGTGAAAAATAAATTTTTAGGAAAATATATGGTTAAAAACAAGGAAAGTTAAGGATCTAAATACAAAATTATTTTATTGAGATAATGTATGTGTAAAACTGTATTTGTGAAAAAATAATTTTTAAATACGTTGAACTAAACAAATGCTAAGTCAATTTGAGTTGCCCAGTTTTCATACCATCTTTAAATTGGACTATGGAAAAAGACATTCATATGTATTTTAATTTTATTTTTTCTATTTTTCTCGCTTACTACTGAAAATTGTAAAAAATAACGCACTTCTGACTATACCACTTCGCATCTTTGTATTGACCTCAATATCATATTAATTGAGTCCAATCGTCCCCATTTGACAAATTTTTTGAGATAACGAGCTGATGGGCTTTGTTATATGTGTGGTTAAAAAATGTGTGATTAAAAATAAAATTTGATCAACTTATAATTAATTTTTTTTCCACGAAATAGGAGCATAATTGTTAGCTTAATTTACATTTTACCATTATATGTAGCTCGAACTCATTGCCTCTGGGATGAAATCACCTCTATTTAGGCACTTCTCTTCGTCTATCAATATTGACATCTCACCTTCTTAGAAGTGTATCAAATTTTAATTACATTTAAGTTAATATTTGGTACACATTAAAATTTTCATTTTCATTCTTCTATTCATTTTCAACCACACATTCTTCAATAAAATAATATTTTCTATCACATCAACAACTTTTCCTTCTTTTTTAACCACACATTCTCCATCAATCTACTATTTCAAAATACATTCTTCCAAAATAGTGTGACTCAAACACACCCTAAATGTTATCAATATTTACTTATTGTCATACTTATATTTGACTTCTTCTATCCCAATTTCCACTAATAAGTTGTCCCTGATAATCATTTCTTTTCAGAAATAAAGTTAAGATAGCATAAAAAGATTTATTTGTTCCTTTTATATATATATATATATAAGCTAAAAATATAACAATTACAAAATTGCGACTAAATAATTGTTCCTTATTTTACAGCATGTTAACTTTTGAATGAAAATTGTCATAAGTGAATATATGTTTTAATTAATGGAACGTTGATGACACGAATACAATGAAAAAAGTTTGGGGATGTAATGTAATGCGCAACGGAAAATATAACAATTTCAATTCCCATACACTGATCTGCTTTATGTTTATATAGAAACCGTCTCTTAAACTTATCGGTCCAATATTTAATTAACCAAATTAATGAAATCTTGTCCATTATTTTAATTAATCCAATTAATTAATTCGGGCCTATTAATAAGCAACCAAATTAATTAATTATCGGGTTAATTTCACAAACGGTCACTGAACTTACTTAGAAATTATAAAACGGTAACAAAAGTTTAAAACTTGCAAAAACGGTCACTGAAGTTTCATGCGCTTCTACAAATGGTCACTGAAGTTTTTAATTTGTTTCACAAGCAATCACTGAAGGATCGTTATGATTTTTATTCAAACTTAGATGACCAAAACACGTGGACAAAGAAACATGACCACCTCAAGTGCAATCTCTTGCTATTAAGTGCCACATTTGGAGTAAATTAGATAGAAATTGCAAAAGAGATATTTTAATTATTGTTCCGCCTATATACATACAAGACTATAAATTCAGATATAAGATATAAATATTTTTCATAACTTTTAATACACTTTTATTTACTTTAGTTCACATAAAAATATAGTGTATTCTTATTTAAAAGAAATTTACACTTGAGGTGGTCAAACTTTTATGTTCACGTGTTTTGGTCTTTTAATTTTGAATTAAAATCATAACGGTCCTTTAGTGACCGTTTGTGAGACAAATTAAAATTTCAGTGATCGTTTGTGAAAGAGCATGAAACTACAGTGACCCTTTCTGCAAGTTTTAAACTTCAGTGACCGTTTTGCAATTTTTAGGTAAGTTCAGTGACCGTTTATGAAATTAACTCATTAATTATCCAACACTTGTTAATTAATTAATTGATAAATCTCATTCTTCTGGTTCTCTTTTGTGTGTAACTCACCAGGTTCTCAATCACGATATTTAACGACGTGAATTATTATTTTAATCTAATCAAAATCGATAAATTAAAATACTCTTTTAATTTATCATTAATTCACATCCGTCGTCACAGACTGACATCTAACAATGTGTCAGGGCAATACATGTGACGGAAAATGTCACGTGGTATGATAAAATCAAACTTGTTCGTTTTTCGTGAAACTATAATCCTTTCGTTAATATAATCTGATCAATTATGAGATATGTATAGGTGTCAATCTCAATTATTGATCATATCTTTTATCCCACAGTTAAGTCAATGTAAGTCGAAAACTCCATGTCGACTTACTAGTTCAACTTGGCCAAGGATTTCATTTTAACTTAACTGGATAAAATGCAGATTATAATCTCTTACTATCTAAGAGTGATGAATTCTCTATTAATCATTCACAATCTTCATATGATTCTTGACATACCCGAACGATGCCGTATTAGCGACCCTTGACAGAGCAACATCCAATATCACCAAAGTATGATTGTCCTCATATAAGGAACTATGATGATCTCAAGTCAAATGACCAATTCCACTACCGAACGTTAGAGATTAATCACCGACACTCAGATAGTTATCCATGTGGAATCTCCTAGCGGGTCTCCAATATTTTGTTTTATAACAAAACATCCACGTGTTTATTCAAGTGTCGCCACACTTTAACTTGTGAGATCAGCTACTTACTTCATAAGTAAGAAATGCCACACGTGATGGTCTATCCGTAATAATGATATTCGTATTTTGTTATTACATACGACCACAGACGATTTACAGTTCAGTCATATGTAATTTGTATCTCACAATCACAACTCCTTGTGCTTAACAAATCACCAAGACTTAAATCTACGGATTTTATTATTTAATTAATTAGAATATTAATTCAATTAAATAATAGATCTTGCCATAAATATATATCGGTTATATACATTAAAAGTGTTTATATCCAAATTTGATTGGATTTAGGATATAACACTTACAATAATAAGTAAATATTAAAAATCATTTAGTGTAACTAAAATATAATGCATTTATAAAAATAAAATATGATGTGAATATGACGTCCACAAATTAAATTAAAATTTGCTTCTTAAAAAAAAGATTGAAAGCACCCATCCACATCATGGGCAAGTAATAATTAATCAAACTTCCCCCATCAAGTTTTAATTATCAAGCAACCATTGTTGACAAAGTCATTACTAGACTTCAAATATTTTCAANTAATCTTACTATCTAAGAGTAACGAATCTTCTATTGATCATTCAGAACCTTCATATGATTCTTGACATACCCAAACGATGCCGTATTAGCGACCCTTGACAGAGCAACATCCAATATCACCAAAGTATGATTGTCCTCATATAAGGAACTATGATGATCTCAAGTCAAATGACCAATTCCACTACCGAACGTTAGAGATTAATCACCGACACTCAGATAGTTATCCATGTGGAATCTCCTAGCGGGTCTCCAATATTTTGTTTTATAACAAAACATCCACGTGTTTATTCAAGTGTCGCCACACTTTAACTTGTGAGATCAGCTACTTACTTCATAAGTAAGAAATGCCACACGTGATGGTCTATCCGTAATAATGATATTCGTATTTTGTTATTACATACGACCACAGACGATTTACAGTTCAGTCATATGTAATTTGTATCTCACAATCACAACTCCTTGTGCTTAACAAATCACCAAGACTTAAATCTACGGATTTTATTATTTAAT
>CAIGRF010251885.1:1788-13182 GCA_903798235.1 Fraxinus ornus
GTCAAGGAGTTCTTGAGGAGGTAGGGCGTTCGAAAAAGTGCTCGAAGATCGATGAAGCCCACTTGACATTGTCTATGATCAAGAATTCAAATCCTAATTTCAAATTTCAATTGTACACAAAATCAAAAGTCTGATATACAGAACGAGAATTAGGAGGTTTTGTCTGACTGTCTAAGTGCCGAAACTTACCAGGAAACTGAGTGATGAGTGCTGGGAGACTGAGAGAGCTCAGAGAGGAGTGAGGACGTGTGGATCCAGAACCGGAGCCACGGAGCTTGGAAGTTAGAACTGGGGGAGGCGCGGTCGCGCGGAGCTTGGAAGTTGGAGCTGGTGTCGTGACTACCATGGGTGTGGCCAGTGACTGCCGTCAAGGTGTCAACCGTGGGAGAGAGGACGGGTGGAGCCTTGAGGATGCCATTAAACTGATTTGATTCATAGAGCCTTTCGCAACGTTTTAAAAAACGTTGCAAAAATGTAACATTAGCAACATTCACTAAAAAAACGTTGCTAAAACTCAATTTTGTTAAGCAATGACAACACACGTATTAAAATCTTGCGATAGACCCCTTTAGCAACATTTCACTATCGAATGTTGTCTTTTATGTGTTGCAAAAGCTATTTTTTGATGTAGTGTGATTATCCTAAATTAATCTATGAATAATGTAAAATATTGATTTTATCAAATTATGAGATAAATGTATTGGATTTTAGAACCACCTACTGATTTTTATTTCTAATTTTCAACGTATGTTAGCGTTATTCAAGTGTTCAAGATAATTGATAATCCAGTAATATCAAGACACGCCCTAAATATTATGGACCAAGCTACACATACGGGCCCAGACGCCCCCCAATAGGGGGCCGCTACTTATCAATTCGGTAAAATATTATGTAGAAAATTAGGTACAAATATAATAATATAAATATTATTCCTAATACTTAGTTCCATTACTCTTCTGCCATACAAGTCTTTCCAACCTTTGATACATTCGTCAATTCTAAGGGTAAAGGAAATCTTTATATTCAATCCCAAATGGTTTCATTAATGTAAGTGACATTGGATAATCTAAATGCACAAATTAATTCTTTGTTTGCTGAGAGAAGTAAGTATGAAAAGAAGGTTGATGCCCTTCAAACAGACTATAGCCCCTTGAAGTCATATACATAAAAGAAGGCAGCTATATATGCAGAAACTTTAGCACAACCAGAAGAAAAAATTCACCAGCTTCAGGAACAACTTAAATTTGCCTCGGATGAAGTGAATAAAAGCGAAGCTATTATAGCTGATTAGATTTTAAAATAAATGCTAAATATGGAGTCAAAAAATTGTGAAAAATCTCGAAAAGCAGCTCCAAATTACCCAGGAAACTTTAGAGAAATTGAGGAATAAAGCTTCTAATTTGGCAAAACAAATGCGGCCTCCAATCACTTCCTAATCTCCGTAAATTATGTTTCCTCCGCCCCTCCCTTTTTACTATTTATCATTTTTGTTTTATTGTTGTTGTTCAAATGGTCTACTAGTTCGAAACGGGAATCGATCCATCTAGGTCGTGGGGGTTGAGACGGCTGCCCCCTCGTGGGAGTTCGGGGGCAATGCCCTCGACGGGGATCGACCTGACTGGTCGGGTCAGGTCGGGTCGGGTCGGGTCGTGGGGGTCGAGGGGGAAGCACCCCTCGTGGAGGCTCGAGAGCAACGCCTCCGAAAGAAATTTTGATTTTCATATATGTATGGAATTGAATGTTTCTAATATTTTTGAATTAAAATATTAATAAGTGAAATTGTATTTTTAGTTTGTGTAAAATGTAAAGAAGTAGAATTTTTGGCAAAAAAAATAAGAATTTTAAAAAAAGGAGACCGTGTCTCAGGACAGCCCGGAGACACGGAGTGCCCCGTGTCTCTACACTGTGTGGAGACACGAAGTGTCGTGTCTATGCACAGCGCGGAGACATTGTCTTTTTTTTTTTTTTTCTGCATTCATTAGCTTTTCCCTCATTTTCTGTTAAATAACATATTCAATTCATTATCTTTTTTCACTCACTTAAACTTCGTAATCTCCCAATTAGTTTAACAAAATGCAAATAATTAAAAATTACAGATTTAACAGAACCACCAACGTACAAGTTTTCGACGAGGACATAGATATTGCTTTCCTGAAAACCTCATAGTCATCCTACCTGATGGACATCGTTTTGCCACTTCACGGCGCCATTGAGAACAAGTAAGAGAGAAAGGGTGAGAAATTAGAAGATTCATATACCAGGAAGAATTCTATATATTGTAAAAATATGTAAAGTTGTAGAAGAAGCAGAACAATTCTTTCTGGGAATGTTCTTCCAGCAAACTTAGCTTGTATAAGAACTTCAAATAAATAAAAATTGAGCCAGAGATGATGAAGAATGGAGTGTGACAGCACGGAATTGGTTGTCGCAATTTGTCGAGAGAGTCTACTACTTTTACTGCACCATGGTCTTGGCGTGAAATAAATATTTTGGTTCCTCTCTTGTTAGTTTGCTTCTCCAATACGCACATGGAGAAGATATTTATAAAATATCAACTGCAATTGAACGGCTGAAGATGAAGAAAATATATGCCAGTTAGTCAACAAACATGGCTAGTGAATGAGTAATGTTATTCATCTTCACTGGGGTTATAAACACAGTCTAAGTGGCGTTAATGTGACATTAAATGATATGTGGCTTATTTAATGTCACATTAACGCCACCTAAACTGTATTTGTAACCCCACTAGGGGTGAATAACATTACTCCTAATGAATAGTTGCAAGAAAACAAAACAATAAAGTCGATTGCAGTTGGAAGATATTTAGTGAATAGTAATTAAACCAGTTCGTGAATAGTAGCCAACCAGTTTTAGTGTGAAATGAAGGGTGCACAAATGAACAGTGATTTGACCATTTTTCTCTTTTAATATAGTAGCGATTTACGTTGAGCCCTATTTTTCCATGAAAATGTAACAGTAATTTGACCTTATTTTAACCACGTGTTTTTTTAATAAAATAATATTACACGTAAATTCAAAAAATTTCCTTATTTTTTAACTACGCAATCTCCATCATAACACTAATGCAAAATGCATTTTTTGTAAAAAAAAATGGGAAAAATGGGGCTCAAACAAATAAAAAGCCAAGCTCATAGAATTTACGCAATAGTTTTGACTGGCATTTGTATGGGATGACTTATTAAGTATCTGTTTGACAAACATTATTTATTTATTTATGAGAAAATGAGTTTTGGATTTTATTTTTAAAGAATGTGTCGTAAAAAAGTAGGAAAAAAATTTGAGTTTACGTGCAAAATATTTTATTTTGTGAATGTGCAGTTGAAAAAAGTTTTTACATGATGGATGGCAAACATGGGCTAAATTAGAATAATTATTCTAGCACGACTTGGATCCCTTCAAATAATGATCCAGTTATTAAAAAAATTGGGATGAACATCAAATGGGTAAATGAAATTAGCAGTAACATATTCAATCATCATTCAAGCACAACCAAATATTTCACCAAACTGTTTCTAGTTCTTCAGATTATAGGAGTTCAAATTAATTTATAACAGAAGAAATTAGAGATTCAAAAAAGTCTGATAGCCTCTCATTGACGAACTGCAGCCTCAAAATAGACAAGAAAAACTCACCACTTCTCTAAACATTGCATTTTTTGTAGTTTAATTTTATGCTTTTGATGATTCTCCTATGTTTATATTTGCAAATTCCGGGATGTAGCTGCCTGTACGCGTCCCTCAACTGTACTTTGAACCCGAACCTTCCAACTATGGAATTCCGACTTTTCATCCTCGTTTTCTTCCACACTATCACCACGAGTGATTGATTCCCCCTTAGCAGATCCTCCCAGGTGCAAAGGGCATTGTGGGGAACCATAATTCACAGTACTTTTCTTGGAGCAATCTGATGGACTGGTTGATGAAGTTATAAGCTTTCTGATATGAACCCTGTATTTCTGAAAATACACCAAAAATGTATAATCAAATCGTTCCATTGCCATATATACGAAGCAAAATGATTCTTTTTCTCGACTAGTAGTATACCTGCAAATGGCTTTTGATTTCATCGTTGGTAAGGCCATCCACTTTCATAAGTTCTCTTATCTGCTTTGGCGTAGCTTCTGTAACATGAACAAGATTTTAGCTTATTTTCTTCTTTAATACCGTCAAACCTTCAACATGTCAAAACAAATGAACGAACAAATAAATGAAAATTAGGACACAGAGGATAATGGTCCTCCACCTTGTGCTCCACCAAGCTGATGAAGAGCATTGACAAAACTCTTGTGCAAGTCTGGAGACCAACAGCGTCTCTGTTTCCTCTGTTGCAGTTGAGACCTCGCATGACCAAAATTCACTTTCGAACTCAAATCAAATGATCCCACTTTAGCCACAGGAATTGACAGCGAGAGGGCTTCAACTGGGATAAATCCTTTCTCTTCCTTCACTGGTTTCTTCTGATTACACAAAATCCCATCCTCTTCTTTGCAACTCTGCAACCAAAAATCACATTCAAAGGAAATTTCTTGGGAGAAAAGAAGAAAAAATCGTAAATTAGTTTTAAAATCTTACTGATTTTGGGTTCGAATCAGATTCTTGATTTTTGGAATCAAATTTATTCTCCAACTCAAGAGGTGTGCTCCAGAGTTGAAATGAACTCATCCAATTCTTCTTTTCACTCCAATCATTTGACCTTTTTGCCCCTTCGTGTTCTTCTGAATCACTCTTCATTGGTATAAATTCCTCCATTACTGGCCAGTCTGGCCCCACCTTTTCTCCATTCCATTGCAACCCTTCCTCAGTCAAGCTCTTAATTGCTACCCAAAAAGTTCAATCACTCAAAACATCTCAATAAAAAAAAAAAATGTAAAAGAAAAATAATTGTACCTTCTTTTAACAGGTTCATGCAGAGAGGAAGTTCACGTTTGAAAGCATCGATCTTTCTCAATTCTTCTTCCAATTCTTGGACATGAAAATCCAGCTTTGATTTCTTGGAAAAGCCATAGATTTTTGATAATTCCGTATTTCCCCACACCATATTCAAACTTTTGTCTATAGTTCTGAATTTTTATGTGCGTGTTGTATAATTTTACATTGCCCAGATAAACACGAATGAGGGGGTGGGGGTGAGAAGTCTGATTTATATGTGAACAGTGGGGCGTAAAGTGAAAAGAAATGGCATGTGGGTAAGTACGAAAAGAATCAATGGTTTTAATGGTTTTCACACATTCGAGCCGTCGCATAATGCGATTCTGGGTGTCTCAGTCAAATCAAATGTGAGACTAAAGCAAGATAGTATCATCTCTTTCTTTCTTTCATTTTTTTTGGACTTAGGCCCTGTTTGAGCCTCATTATTTATTTCATTCTCATTCTTCTACTCATTTTCAACCACACATTATTCAATAAAATAAATATTTTACATCACATCAATAACTTTTCCTTATTTTTCAATCACATATTCTCAATCACATCAACCAAAAAATGCATTCTTGGAGCAATAATGTGCACCAAACAGGAGCTAATTATATTACTACTGCACATTTTAATTTCTACGCCACAATATAATCAAACCACAACTAAAATATATTTTCAATAAATACACTACAATAAATTTACAATTATACTCCTAATTCAATGAATATAAAAAGTTGAAAAAAATATAATATTGGAGTGTACTTATCACCAATATTAATCCTCATTTTTTCAACTCTCCCCTCATTATTTTATAGCCATTGGAAACGGAAGATATGAAGGTTTCCGGTCTCGACCTTAATAGGCTAAGTGTGCCCACTAAGAAAATGATACACCTATCATTTGCCACTTGCCAGCATCTCAGTGGTTACTTTGATGTTTTCTATAACTTGAGGCTCATTTGCGAGCATTGAAAATGGTGACAATTGTTGTTTTCCCAGAAGTTTTTTGCTGCGGTCCTTTGAACTTATTTGCTTACGTCTTGGTAATTGAGATGATGAACTTTTCTGTTGTTAATTTACTTGAACATGGATCTAAGAAACAGTAATGGGAATGTAATCTATGCACTTGGATTATGAAGAAGAATCTTCTGTTTGCAATTAATTGCTTTTCAAGAGGATGGAAGAATTATTGTTATCAAAATAGACTTAAATGCATTCTCAATTTTTGACTTGGAATAGACAAACTTCAAAGAGTTCAACTCTTATAAAAAACTGGTTGCACAGTATCATTTGTTTAAAAAATTATATAATGAAAAGCCGGCAATCTCATTGGTGATTGTGTTTTACTATACATTTTGTGAACTTTGATCAAATCGTTCAAGGCGTCTTTCTTGTCTTTCTTTGATGAACTGTCATTATATGTGATGCCTTATGTCTTTAATTGTTTAGATTGGTTTCTGGTCTCGACCTTAATAGGAAGGTTCAAAATCTTTATCCTCATTGTGCTAATATTATTTGGATCCGGCTCTTTCAAAGTCATTAATATGTTTCTAGGTTTTACCAAACTTTTTGACATATCTATTAAAATCCGCTCTTCATCATTAGTTAATCTTTGTACATAAGGATGTCATTCTAAATGTTGTGCTGTTGGATGATTATGTAGTCCATATAACACCTTTAACATCCAATCGTCCTTAATTGACAATTTCACACCATTTAAATCAAATGGACATTCACACTTGTGTGTTCCAATGGAACTCTTTCGTTTCGGTTCATGATCTGAATGATTATTACGTTTTTTTTATATTTTTCACTACGCTCACATCCATAGCGTATACTAGGCTTGCATCCATAACCACCACGCTTAGAATGTGTTGTAACAATAACCAAACCAAATTTATTCCCAACCATACAAACTCAATTACATAACAACTCTCGACTATGGAATACCTACACAATCAATAGTAAAAAACTATAATTAAAAACATTGAACGAAAAGTTGAATTAGCAAACATAAATTTAATACTATCTTTATTTATACTTGGTCCAATGAAGTTTTGCGTATAATCGTATATATTGAAGTTGTCATCATTTTCCTGACATTTAGAACAAATAAAATTAGATTATTATAAGTTATGAAAAATTAAATTTATTACGACCATGCAAAAAATACAATATAACCATAAAAACTTACTCACTAAGAACAACTTTCGAGAATTCAGATGAAGTCGTAGTGTCAATAGTTGCATTCATTATCGTTTAACTCCATATCATGAGTGAGAAAACAAGTCGACTCAACAATAATGTTCACAAAAGATAATGCATGCACGAAAATTCATAGACCTACTTACACGCAAATTCATGGACCTACGTACACACAAATTCATGAACCATTATGACTAGTGCGAGTATATACACGCAAATTCATAAACACATTTAACAATTAAAAATCATTATCTTACATGCAATCTGACAAACGTCTGTTCTCACCTAAAAATGTGATTTGAAGATAATCTTACTTAAATACACGCAAATTCAGAGTAAATTGATACAAAGTGTAATAAATAATAAATTGAAAATATGCTTATTAAATTCATAATAAATTTTTTCTAATTAATAAAAAATCATATAATGTTCAAACTTGACAAATAAACTGAAAAATTCATTCGTAAATCATGATCAAATAGAGTATAAATTCATTTATCATAAGGAAAAGAAATTTATCTTGCCACCGTAGAAGAAAGAAAAAGTCGTCGGAATAGCTATGAGCAAAGAGATGTTCAGGAAAAAGAAAAAAAGAAATTAGATTTTATATTTGGGTGTAACAATAATTTATTTAATTAAAAATCCTAATTATGTAATTTTACTTAAGGATATTTAAGTAAACAAGAAAATTGTGGTGTATTTAGTAAAGGGTAATTATATTACCACAACAAAATTTACTAACTACACCACATTATAATCACACCACAATTAAAATATATTTTTAATAAATACACCACAAAAAATTTACAATTATACCCTTAATACAATATAAACTAAAAATAAAAAACAAAAACTTCGAACAAGTGTTTCCGTAGAAGGTTCATCAAATTCATCTTCTGATTCATGAGATTCTACCCTTCCAGGCGAGGAAACCTTCTCTTCTACATCTTCCACTCCAGGAACTCCCTCCTCCTCTCTAAGCTCTCCAATCTCGCCAAAGTACTCCGAACCCTGATCAAATCCCCCGCCTTCTTGTGAATAAAAATGATCGTCAATGGGATGAAAAAGACCAAAATAATCCCATGGTAGAGTTTCTTACGGGATAGAAGGTGTTTCAAATGATGATGCTTCAGGTCCTTTAGTGCAACGAAGAGTAGTGCTCAGAGGAGTAGTTGAAGTTGTTGATCTCGAAAAATGGCTCCGACGTGGCCAACAGAAAAGTCTTCAAGTAAAATATTCCCTGCACACGTAGCACTACGTCAGTTACCCGTGGTCTCTTCCGGAGGGGGTTGGGAGCAGTCGCGAGCACTCCGACGGTCAAGTCAGTTTATGTTTAACCGGAAAATGATTCCCGATGGTGGAACATTTGCCGGAGAAAGGGTGCACAATGGTAAAGATGCTAACGTATGGGGGAAAGAAAAAATAATACCAAGTTTTCACAAGTTTACACTTATGGTTGGAGTTGGAAAAAAAACGGGATTCCATCACTTCTTCAGGCACAAGTAGGATGTATTTATACCAATGATGGGAAGAGGAGAACCATCGGATGAGAAGACACGTGTCGTGAGATCCTCATGGCTCGTCCCATTCTAGGTGTCAATTTGTCTTTCTATAGGTTGGCTGGCATTTAATGTTTCTGACAAAGGCAGTTGAGCTTGACCGTTTGGGCCTTGCTACACGTCCCGTCAATCAGGGATTTGACCTTAGGAAAATCTTTGTTGGGACGAGGCGAGGCAGGAGCGGAGTCGTAGAAGAGGAGTTGGGCTTTTGCATCTGCGAGGTATCGCAAATGGGTGGGTGAATTCAGTTCATTTGCTGGCGTGTGGCTAGTTCGTCCCTAAAGTGATCGCTTCGATTTATGCAATCAGTTTGTCCCATGCGTAATCGCCTCGGCTGACACGTGGCGCGGTACGGGGCAATCCCTGTCGACAAGTGGTAGGTGAGGTGGCGGGCCTGATTCAGGCCCGTAACAGAAGCAACTGATAATGTGATGGGCAATGGCATGAAAAAGACCAAAATTTATTGCAGATAACTTTTGCTGTAAATTTCTTGATTGGGAGGTAAGATTAATTTACTGTTGTCAACTGAATTTTAATTTTTGGCTGATGATTGAATCAGAATTGTAATCTTTGGCTGGCGATTGAATCTGACGTGAACGGAAATTATATGTCGCCAGAGATGGTCGTCGGAGGTGAGCAGGCTGCGCCTGCTGATATATGGGCACTTGGGTGCGAGGTGGCAGAGATGGTCACCTGAACACCGGCATGGAGGTGCTCCGACTTGGTGGTGCTTCTGATGAGAATTGGGATTGGTGAAGAGGTGCCTGAAGTACCAGGTAATTTATCAGCAAAAGGAAAAGATTTTCTTTAAAAATGCTTTGTAAAGGACCCAAGTAAGATATGGACGGCTGATATGCTTCTAAATCATCCCTTTGTTGCGGATCAAGATTTTGGTGACACTGAAAATATTGCCTCCACCTCTCCCAGATGCGGGATGCCCATTTGATTTCCCTGATTGGGCATAATCAGTTTACATCTTTTCCGTCACCGGAATATTGTCCAGAATCTAACTTATTTATTCAAAGTTTAAATAATTCCCCATTTGTCATTCCTCTTTCTTCTCCTTCATTAAAATGTTGAGGGAGAAGATGGAAGTGGCCATGGCAGTACACGGAGTTGTGGTGTATTCAAAAAAAATATTTAAGAATTTATACATAATTGTGGGTAATTAAGTAATTCTACTTAAGGTGATTTAAGTAAACAAAAAAAAAATGATTAAAATTGTGGTGCAATTAGTAAATTTTGTTGTGGTAATATAATTACCCTTTAGTAAATTTATAGTGGTAATATAATTACCTATTTTTTGTTCATTTAATGGTTTCCATTTAAGTCCCAGTTTGTTAATGATTATTTCAAAACTTTTTTTTTTTTATATCACATTTATTTTCAACCACACATTCTTATACTTTACGTAAATTCAAATTTTTTTTTTCTATTTTCAAATAAACATTATTCAAAAAAAAATTATATTCAAAACTCATTACTCCCAAAAAGTTCAAAAGAATGGCTGTCAAACAAGCCTAATTTATTTTCAACGTTATCTGGAAGGATTGGGGCACAGTCTCACCGGACAATAGGACTGATAAGAGTTACTCTTCTTGACTAAAAAATTAAGGATCATACTACATCACCCTAACCATTTACCAAATGGTTACTTGTCCATTTGGTAAACCATTTGATAAATAAGGTACACAAAGATTATTACAAAAATTAAATAACACGTTGATTGTTCCTAGACTGCCCTCGAACATTAGGATTATTACAAGAATTTCTTTTAAGATTTTGATCGGATTTCAAATGTGAAATTAGTTACTACATAGCTGTCCCACAGTAGCAAAATACAAGTGAACTTTTATTGAAATTTTACTATGATTGATTTTGTTACAAAACTTTTAGAATTGGCATAGTTACTAAAATATTACGAGTAAATCATGTTCTAGTGACTAATTTCTTTGTAATGGCCATCGATATTATTTGACCTATTTTCTCATTCATTTCCTTCGAATCACTAATTCCTCCATCACTGGTCCCATCTCTTCTTTCTACAATTGCAATCCTTCCGACCAACCTTTCAACCGTTATTCAAAATATTAGGATTGTGTTTCAACCATCTTATCTGAAAAATAATTTAATGTTCAGTAAGATCGGACTGAATATTTTATGTCATTCGATCGTCAACATTTGAGTGACCCAACCCCATGAGCTTAACGCAAGCCTTGTTTCTTCCCAACAAACCCTCCCTTAACATGAAACACTTGTGACTCAAATTCATGATCTTAACTTTGATATTACTTTTTGGATCAGATTTTAACCATTCATCTGATTATCAAACGGTGTTTAATGATAGCAAACTGAATTTTTTTATGACATTCAATCATCATCATTTGAGTGAACAACCTTATTGCTCCCCGATACAAAATAATCGATCAAGCAGGCGATGAATAAACCCAAAAGAATAAATTTAGACAAAAGAACTAAAATTTTTGTGTGTGCTAATAATAGATATAAATATCTCATTCCTTAGCGATTTATGTGTTTTGTCAAATTAAGAATTCACAAATAACGATCAATTTGATCTTGTTCGCTCCATAGCATTGCCATACTTACTTTTCATGTAGAACATAAACCTTTGTAGGAAGTCCCAAATAAAATCAATTCCATTCAATTTTCAAGAAAATCGAACCGGATCAAATGACA
>CAIGRF010251889.1:12921-25858 GCA_903798235.1 Fraxinus ornus
TGAAAAAGGCCTTGCTCGTGTTGGAGAGCTTGGTAACGGGGGACGTAGCTCATTGCGTTGGATTGAACCTCCATATTATATAATTTGCACTCTCTAACCCTTTTACTCAATGCTTTTTTTTTTTTTTTGTGCAAGTTTATGTTGTTTCATTTATGTGCTTACTTGTATTTAGTTTATTTATCCATCATTTGTGTGTTCATAATATTAAAATCTTGAGTAATTAACAGAAAAGTTTTAATAACCGATTCACCCCCTCCTGGTTAGCCAATCTTGGACTTTCATTATCTACTACCAAGAATTCCATAAAGTTCAAAGTTGTTTGAGATTGCCCTCCTATTTCCATAGCAAAGGTTAGTTTCCCCATTAGGATGATGTTGTCCCCAATGAAGCTGTAGTAGGGGTTATGATGGGAGTTAATTCATAATCGACAATCATCTTGTCAAAAGTGGCCCACAAAAGGATGTTGACGGAGCTACGATTATCAACTAGCATCCTCTTCAACCCATTACAGGCCACAACGGCCCTCACCACAAAGGCATTACAATAAGGAAAGTGTACACCTTCGGAATCTTCCTGAGTAAAGGTAATGGGTGGTAACTGCCTTCAAGAACTACGCCCCACTATGTAACTAGTTATTGGAGTGTCATTGCTTCCTCAACGTAGTTGCTTTGTAAGTTCCTTGTATTGTCCCCAACACAGGCTCCTTCAAAAATCATATCAATTTTTATAGATAGGAACGTCTTCCATATTAGCCAGGGGATTCATACATTGTCGATGTGCCTCCCTAGGCCTTTCTTTATCGCGGTCTCCCGACGGGACAATCTAGCCTCCTCATGCATAAGCCTTTGATCTTCCCTGGGTAGGGATATGTCCCTAGGTGGGCGGTTATTTCTTTAGTTATTTTGTGTACTCACTTGTCTATGGTGTTGAGTTATATCTCTATAGTCTACTATGTCGTGACTATAGGAATGATGATAAGTGCATTATTGATGGTTGTTTGGCCTATTCCTTAGCTCTGCCCTCGGCATCTTCCTCTTTGGAGAGCCTATTGTCTGGATCCAGTTTGCCTCATACTGGCTTCAGAGGTCACTTTCTCGTAGGCCAACCTGGGTACTGCATTCAATGTGGTTGTGAAAAGTGCTTGCCCAAAATTGGAAACTTCATTACCCGTCTGATTCCATTGATGATCCATTAAGTAGGAGCTGGGTCCTCTTCCACATTGTCTCTGCGGGGTTGAAGACCCCTACTAGCTCTCTTTCGATGATCAATCAACTCCTTGTTGATGATCTCATGCCTCATCATTTCCAACAAGGCATCGTAGCTAGTGGGTCTTGATTATGTACATCCTCCCAGAAAAGACCTTTTATGTTTACATTGTTATATATGCAATAGTAATCATTGGATGAGAGGACATGTGGTTTCATCTCCTATACCTAAGCATTATATCTTATGTATCAATTTTGACTCCACTAGCCTAGACGCATTAAATGTCGCAAAAAGGAGGTAGCCAGCCATACCCTATGTTGACAAGATTGACCTTTTTATTTATTACAACAGTCCAATCAATCATTCTAAAAGGATGTCATAAATTTAAGATCTTCAGACGTGGATCGTCACCAACCTTAGTTGAGCCTCAGTACTTCTTCATTGGACATTGCCACTTCAACAAAGAAGTTTTGTTTGGGTCTTAGATTTGTCTTTGTACATAAGGGCTTTGAAGGGTCGGATTGTTTGGAAGAATGTGCTTCAGTAGGTCAGCAAAGCCATGTGGTGACCCTATTCCACGTCGGATGCTACATGGCTCTGGCATAAAGTGCTTCGACGGGTCAGATGAGTCACGTGGGAGCCTGGGTGTCAAGGCATAATAGATTGGACAATGACAAGATCCAAAACCACATGAAAAACATCAAAGAAATCTTAGTCAGCTTGCCATGAAGTGTTTAATGATGGATTGAGTGATTTACACCTGCTCAAACTATTTCAACATGGCTTGCCGAAACCTGAGTTTACGACAAACTTATTGAGGTTTGCATAAAATAATTATTGTTATTGAATATTTGTTTGATCGTAAATTACATAGAATCAATGTTCGTTATTTGTAGTGTCATTAAGACTCTTTTTCTATATCTTTATTTTATATTATAATATTGTATTACATTTTAGTATACAAACCTTGTAACTCAAGATCAGAATATGAGAATTGCACAATATCAGCATGATTTTTAGTCCATTTTACTTGTATAGAAACCTTATTGTATTTATTTATTGACGTTACCAATGAATGAAACACAATAACAAAATTATACAGATCTTTTCCTTAAAACCTTTCTTGGATCAAAACGTGTCTTTTTATTTTGTTTAATTTAAATTTCATAAAAACCATCATTTATTAGATTTTTTTTGTAGTCGAATCCAATGTTCGAGAATGGAAGAAAAAGTTTGATACATGCTTCATTCAATGTTGCCAAGGCCCAGAAGGTGAAGGAGGCCAGTGAAGAAGCTGCGAATCAAGTGGAATAGATCTATAAGGCCGTAAAAGTCACCAGTGATAAGGACCGCTAGAAAATCTAGAAGGTTCTTGGCAACGAATGATGAGTAGTTTGAACCGGAAGTAATGGAGATGCTACCATCAAAGGCTCGTAACGCCACTATCAATTTTTATAAGTTTTGGACACAAAGGTGACAAAACTATGTCTCCACTTGCGATGTTGTGGATCTGACTGTAACCCTATGAGCTAAAGTGCCAGGGCTTTTGGGGTCTCTCTTGAGTGCCAAGAAGTGCTGAAAGATATTCAGACACGTGACCAAGAGTTGGTTAAAAAGTTATCCTCAACGGAGGAGAAAATGAAGAAAATAAGATCTGGGCTGAAAGGTTGAGGACCCAATAAGCTGAAGAGGTTACTAAGTTGGATTCTGCCTTAGTAGAGATCGAAGCTCTAAAGAGGGAGGTCCATGAATCCCAGTACGAGGTTATTTCTTGATAAAAAAGGTTGAGACTTCAAACAATCATCAAAAACTATCGGTTGAAGCTTTGGAGAAGGCCAATTTAGAAAATTCTGGGCTCAAGGACGCCAATGGTTTTCTCAAGACCCAAATAAGACACTATGTGAAAGAGGCTGAGTAGGCCAAGGCTGATGCTTAGAAAACAGGTGGAGAGGTAGTGAAGGAGTACATTGTCAATTTCCATCTGACGGAAGAGTAATAGCGCTTCGACGCCTATTAGAGGATATTTTCCTCTGTCAAAGTAATGGAGAGGCTAGGCGAACTTGACCTAGAACTCAATGCTTCTAAGTTAAGAGTGAATTATTTGGATGAGGTACCTTAGACCTTAGCTAATGATTTAGTGGAGGCAGAAGACCAAGAGGATGCTCTTCTGGATAAAACTTTAGGCCAATTAGCCTCAACTGCTGAAGCACCTGCTACGGACTCGTCAAACTCCTTGCCACCTCTAGCATAATATAAGACTTTTTATTTTGTTTTGTTATAAACTGGTTGAGGTCGTCCCAGTGTACAAATTATTTGTTTAATGAAATATATGTTTCTCTATTTTCTTGTTTCAATTTTCCAAGTATCGAGACAAACATCAATAAACTATATAACTTGTGATAAGGTTCGTGACTTAAGCAATAACTCGGAAGTATTGAGACCTCCATAAAGTACATAACTTTAACAATGTAACTTGCAAGTGAGTAAAGCAAACATGATGACCTCCAAAAATAAATTATAACTTCAAATATTTGGACCTCCATAAGGTACATATCTTTTCAGCAATTATAACATTGTTTTAAGCCTCGAAAACCAATGAGATAACCCATTTTGAAATTCAATTCTCTCCTTCAAGGCACCCATGCTTCTCTATATGGTGGATGGTTTATCCATGTAGAAGTTTCATCATGGAAAGCTTGTAATGTACGCTTCAAAGAGCCAATGAGGTAATCCCTTTTGGGATCTGATCATTTTCTCAATTGTGCCACTGCTTCCCTACATGGTAGATGGTTTATCCATATATGGGCTTCTCCCATGACGTTCAGCTCCTTCATAGAAGGTTTGTGTTGTACGCCTTGAAGAGCTAATGAGATAATCTCTTTTAAGATTTGATCTTCTTCTCGGAGGTGCCCACGCTTCCCTACATAGTGGATAGGTCATCAATGTTGGGATTTTTCTCATGAAGTTCATCTTTGTCATGGGAGGCTTGTGTTGTACTCCTCGAAGAGCTAATGAGGTAATCCCTTTTTGGATTTGATCCTTTTCTCTGAGGCGCCCACACTTTCCTACATTATGGATGGTTAATTCGTGTAAGTGCTTCTTCCATAACGTTCAATTTTGTGATGGGAAGCTTGTGCTTTAGACATATTACACGAAGACTGGAGCTAACTTCTCCATATAAGGGTAGCGGGTTTGGCAGCCAAAAGTTCATGGCTCACATAATAGATGGGCAATTTGTGGGTATATTCTTCTCTTACAAGAAATATGCTAACAACTTCATTAGAAACAACCAAATAGAGCTACAAAGTTTTTCCAGATCTGGGTTTTGAGAGGAAGGGAACCTATCTAGAAGCTTTTTCAGCCCTTGGAAGGCTTCTTCACATTCTTCCATCCATTGGAATTTCTTGCCTCCTTTCAAGATCTTAAAGAATGAGAGGCAATTGTTAGTAGCCTTTGAGATGAAATGGCTTAAAGCCACCACACGCCCAGTCAAGCTTTGCACCTCCTTTGATTTTTGAGGCGACATCATCTCTTCAAAACTCGAATTTTCTCTGGATTCGCCTCTATGCCCCTTTGGTTAATCATATATCCTAGGAATTTATCGAAGGCAACAATGAAAGCACATTTGAGGGGGTTCAATCTCATTATGTACCTTCATAGGATTTGGAAAGCTTCATCCGGTGCCTTACAAGGTCATCCGTCTTTAAGCTCTTTATGAGCACGTCGTATACGTAGACCTCCATATATTTGCCAATGAAGTTTGCAAATATTTTGTTAACAAGTCTCTGGTCAGCATTTTTTAGCCCGAAGGGCATCATCTTGTAACAATAAAGATCTCTGTCAGTGATGAAAGAGGTTTTTTCTGGTTTGTCGAGTGCATAAAGATTTGATTATAGTTTGAGTAGGCATCCATAAAACTCAAAAGCTCGTACCCAACAGTGGAGTCCACAGGTTAGTCTATCCTGGAAAGGGAAAAACTATCATTTGGACAAGCTTGGTTAAGGTTGGAAAAATGTATACATACCATCCATTTACCATTGTGCTTCTTAACCAAGACTGGGTTTGAAACCCACTTTGGGTAAATGGCCTCCCTGATGAAGCCGTTCTTTATCAACTTTTACACTTTCTCTTTCAGGGCATCATATCTTTCTGGGTTGAGGGCCTTTCTCTTCTTTCTATGTAAGGTAGTTTTATGATCAATTTTTAGGTAATGACAACAGACCTATTACCTACTATCAAGAATTCCATAAAGTTGAAAGTTGTCTGGGATGGCTCTCCTATTTCCATAGCAAAGGTTACTTTCCCCATTGGGATGATGTTGTCCCCAGTGAAACCGTAGTAGGGGTTGAGGACCCTTCTCTTCTGTCTAAGTAGGGCAACTTTATGATCAATTTTTAGGTAATGACTACTGACCTATGGCCTACGGGTCAATAACTACCATGTCCCTATGCCTCCATGCAAAAACATCAAGATTCATACATAAAAAATCCCTAAGTTTCTCTTTGGTCTCTGATGGTAGGTATTTTCTTACCTGAAGTGCCTTGGTGGGATCTTGAGACTCCACCAAAAAACTTTCTAGCTTCTCTACCAGAGCTGCTCGGGATTTAGACTCAATAATACGATGGTCCAATTCATCAGCCATGACTTCCTTCTCAAGGAAGTCCATCATTTCGACTTCTTCTTGATCATGATTTTGGTCTCATAGGGCGTCTACCATATCAACATCCATTAGCACCACGTTGACACCCCCTGGGTTCAGCTTTTCTTATTGAGTTGAGGTAGTATTCCCTTACTCATCTTTGGTCACCCCTAACTGTGGCATTTCCATGTTTGGTAGGGAACTTCATGCATAGGTAGGGAATAAAGACAAAGACCCATAAATCCTTTAAGGCAGGTCTACCTAGTACCCCATGGTAGGCTGACCTATTATCTACTATCAAGAATTCCATAAAGTTCAAAGCTGTCTGGGGTGGCTCTCCTATATCCATAGCAAAGGTTATTTTTCCCATTGGGATGATGTTGTCCCCAGTAAAGCCGTAGTAGGCGATTGTTACTAAACAATACAAAACATTGTGGTATTATGGTGAAGAATTGAAGATAACTAATCCTGGGAGTAAAGTGCAGATTGAAGGTACGTACCCACTTTCAAGAGAATATACATATGTCTGTGGGCTTGTAAAGAAGTTTTTAAAACTGGTTGTATGCTTGTAGTTGGGTTGGATGATTGTTTCATAAAGACTAACCAAGGTGAGCAGTTGGAATATATAGTATGAATTGCATGTTTCCTATAGCATGGGCTATTGTAGATGTCGAGAGCAAAATAAACTGGAAATAATTCATAGAGTTGTTATTTGATATAGGGATGCATAACAACAGTGCTTTGACTTCATCTCTGGTAAACAAAAAGGATTCGTAGATCCACTGAATTAATTTTGTAAAGGGACAGAGCATAGGTGTTGTACTAAACATTTGTATAACAATTTCACTTTGTTACATAAATGACTGACTCTCAAGAACTTGTTTTTGGCTGCAACAAGGGCAACAACAGTGCCAAATTGGAGGAATGAAATGACAGATGTCAATAAAAAAAGCCAATAAGTGGTTCAATGAAAAACCACCATCCTCGAGAGCATATCACACATCCAAGAACATTCCAGATGTGATATTCTTTTGAATAACTTTTGCGATTTATTCAATTCTTCCATATTTGTTGCTAGAGAGAAGATTATCATCTTAATGCTGGAGAAGATCATACATAAATAAATAATCAGAATGAATACCAAAAAAGAATCAGCAGAGAGGTGGGACAATGCATTTGGGCCTAGAATTTTGAGTATTATTGAGAAGGCTAAGATAGAATCAAGGTACTTGAAGGCAGATTATGTTGATCATGATAAATTTGAGATTAGTAGCAGAGATGGATTGAGATGGAGTGTAGACTTGGCAAAATATGAATGTGCATACAAAAAAGGCAGCTTACTAGAATACCACATGCTCATGCAATATCGGGTATGCTATCAAGGGACACATTGTAACCATGGTCGTTCCTCCACCATAAGTGAGGGTTTTTGTTTTCAATAAATGTGGATGTGTCGTTCCTCTTTTAAAAAAAAATGCTATCAAGGGACATATGCATATATGAATATGTTTATCCATGTTATAGCTGAGAAATATAACTAAGGTATTACATCCAATAATACATCCAATGTCTGGATCTGAGTTATGGCTAGAGTTGGGAAAACATCCTCTAAATTAACTCATGAAGAAGAACAGGCAGGCATGCCCAAAAAGTTGAGAAAAAGATCACAAGCAACACTACCTGCTGGAGTGAAGATGGGAATGATTGGTATGAAAATGACTTGTAAACGTTGTGAGGAGTCATGGCACAACAAACGAACATGTAAGGCTATATTTCTTGATGAAGCTAGTTCAGAGCTAGAAACACAACTAGACATACAGTCGAAATCACAACCAACTACACAGATAGAAACATCAAAGGGGAAGAGAAAAGCATCTTCATTCAGTCACATAAGAAGAAGTCCAAGGAAAAAGAGAAAAATCTTGAACATTTTTTGGTTTAGTTTGTTTTGAATTCAATAATATTTTGCAAATAATTAACATCTTTTTGTGTAGTTAACTGATAATGATGTACATCTAACATTTCTAATGTAAATAGTAAGCATCTTTTTTTTCATAGTTGTTAAGAATATTTTCATTTGGATCATATTTATTGTGATTTGAATTGTAATTTGGTATGAAAATGGTGATATGTCTAAAAATAATTGTGTAAGAGGTTAGGATCATTTCTTAATTATTTTAAAGGTTAGGGATTGTTGGAGACTTTTGCTTCAACCAAGTACAAAGGTTTGGGACCTTTGCTGCACTATCTACAAAATGTTTGGGGTCCTACACTACCATTGTATTTCGAAGAAAATAACTAGAAAAAAAGAAGGAAAATGAAAATATGTAATAGCAAATCTGAATATCGAGACATTTAATTAGCAGAAAATAAGAACCAATACAACTTTCCAAACCCATTTAACAAAAACTTAACTTACAAATTTGAATAGCCGTATCTTTTCTCAAATTTGGTCTTGTTGATTGGAGGGGTTGATTTCATCTTCCATCTCCCTCTTAGCCTGTAGAAATATAAGAATTAGCTACTTCAATATTTCGCACATTGGAGGCTCCCACCACACAAAGAAGGTACATCAATCCAAATCCTAACTCTGTAGGCAAGTGAGAAATCATTTTCTTGGGCTCAGGTTCGTCCATGAGGTCTTCATCTATACGGGTAACCACATCTACAACCATCTATCTCTTTCTAAGAGCAGAAATTTTTTTTCGATCATTTGGGAAAGAGAAATTAATTGGGGAGGAAAGAGATTAAAATAAAAAGTGAAGTCTAAATATAGAAGAAACCACATCTACAAACATCTATCTCCTTCTATGAGCGGAACTTTTTTTTCGATCATTTGGGAGAGAGAAATTAATAGGGGAGGAAAGAGATAAAAATAAAAAGTGAAGTCTAATTATTGAAGAGGAAAATGTGAACTAACGAAAATACCCTAGATTTAATTGGTAAAAAATCATTTTTTTTTCTTTAGTTGGTCATTGACAGTTTCAATCAATTTGTCCTCCATTTACTGATTATTTCAAATATTTAGGACGATTGGTGATACAAACTAAATGTTTGGATAAAGTTTGAGATAAAATGAAAGATTTGGGATCGTGACTACAATCTCCCTAAAAATTATCACTATACATTTGGGCATTAATTAAGAAACTGCCTAATTCCATAAGATTAATAAATGTTTATTACGATAAATCACTCACAAGGCAACTTTCTTTTGACATGCCAACTAAGAGTATCCCTACGAGTAGTTCGTTTACTCATTCTTGCTCCCATTAGACCATTTGAATCATCACAATCCTACCTTATAGATTACTCAGATAGGTCAAGAAACCAAGATATTTATACTTACATATGTTGGTTCTGATTTTTCTAGGTAGAACCCTAATCTTATTATATACAAACTCCAGAAGGTGTCTTCTCCAGGTGAGTAAACCATTGGAGAGATGGCATATGCTTATAGATATCCTAAAATGCTACTTTGAAATTTCTTGTCATATTTGTCATTTTACTTCAAGAACTTAAAGCCCATTCACACCAGGACATATTCCAGATTATTGCTTGTTGACCTATGGTGGATTTGATCATAACGGACAAGATTAATATTGTTTCTAACAATTGATTTTGAGTGATGATAGTTCAATGTTAAAATCAATCAAGCATTACCAAAATCAACACATCAAAAATTGGACTCGAAATTAAGATCAAAATGAAAGTTAAGTATTCAAATCATATCATTTGAGACGAGAGCTTAAAAGATCAAAATCAAGACTGTCAAGTCGGACTCATGAAGAAGGTCAAGATCGAAATCGAGCATTAAAGACAAACGCCAAGAAAGATCAAGATCAAGAGTTTAAGAGCCACACATGAAAGAAACTTTGAAGCAAGATCAAAGACTAGACTTTCGAGATTATATGCAAAGGTATAACACTTTGATCTTTAGTTGTGAATGACAATAGCTCTAAAATCGTTTTGTGCACGAAGAGTTATTTTCATATTACTTGCGTAGAATATTTTTGATCAAAAGTCAAATTGGTCTTTCAAAGTGATATTTGAACTTAGATCATATCTTTTTTTTTAAAAAAAAAAAAAAANTGAACTTAGATCATATCTTTTTTTTAAAAAAAAAAGTCAACGATCAACTGGACGTCTGGATGAACTGGACCATCTGGACAAACCATTCGGTTTGACAGAAAAAGTTCTGTCAATCCAGACATTCGAATGGATGAACCGGACGTTCAGTTCATCCAAAACGGTCAGTTTTTGACCGATCTAACCGCAACGGCTAGTTGGTCATCCGGATTAGTGGCGGACATCCGGGTGGGGAGAATTTTTTTTTACGTTTTGATTGCTATAAATGCCACTTCACTTTGTATTCATTATAACAACTAGAAGGATGCTTTCTTGAGAAATATATTTGAAAAATCCTCTTTGAACTTACATTTTTACATTCATTTTATTTATTTCTTCACAGCAAAAACTTTGATTGTTGAGTTAAACTTCTTGAATCATTTCTCTCATCAAAGTTTTTCATCTCTCTTTTATGATTAATATACTTATATCAATTTTAAAAAAGAAATATATTTTTGAAGAAGATTTATGCCCTTACCTTGCATAAAATTTTCTACTTCTTCATATCGAAAACTTTGACTGATTGAAGTGTTTAATCAAGTTTCTCATTTCTCTCTTAGTACTTAATTTATCAAAATTATTCATTAAAGAGAGATATATCTAAAAAGATTTTTGAACCTATATTACGTTTATTTCTTCTTCATCTTCTCATTGAAACACTTTGATTGATTGAATCTAATTTTTGATTATTATATTCATCAAAGTTTTTCATGTAACACTTGAGCTATCATTTATTACTATTCACTAAAGTGTTAGCCTCTCTTAGTACTTGTTTGTATTATTTATCAAGATAGGTATTCCTTGTAAAATTATTTTGATAAAGTGTGGGCCGTGTTGAAGTCCCTTAAAGATCAAAATTATATAAGGATCAATGCTCCTTGTTTTAAGTTACCATGTGGGTCATATTGAGGTCATGTGAAAGCTCAATAATGGGTTGTGTTGAGGTCCCGTAAAGGTTAACATTGTATAAAGATCGGTACTCCTTATTTGTAAGTCACCAGAAGCGATGTAAAGAGTTAGATTACACTATAAGTCAATCAACATAGTGAAAAGGTCTTACTCGTGTTGGAGAGCTTGGTAACGGAGGACATATATAATTGCTTTGGATTGAACCTCCAGAATTATATTGTTTGCATCATATCTCCATTTTACTTATCGCATTTATATTTGTGCTTATTATTTGAATTAATTTATTTAATCTTTACTTGCTTGAATTTAGATTAATTTTTCGAAAAAAAAAATTTAAAAATCAATTCACCCCTCTTTGTTAGTTATTCTTGGGCTATCACTGCTTGCCTATGTCCACGAATTAGCAGATAAAATTCTATAATAAAATTTGAAAGGAGATGTTATAAACCCTATTACGTTTGTGCACGTGTGCAGTGTGTGCTCCCGAAATTGGCCAAAAAGGTGTTTGTGAAATGCAACTTTATTAGTGGATACTTTTAACAAAATGATGGCACATGGTTGATGTTGTCCAATGAATCTAGCTTTTGGATTCTTTTGTGACTCATGACTCTTCATCTAGCTTATGTTCTAACTGTTCAGTTCATTTTAGCATTTGATTTTGAGATTAAAAAAAATGACTCTTTGATTATGGTTTTTCATTCTCTCCCGAAAATTTCATTCGTGATACTCAAATGTTCTACTCCCATTCTGATTTTTGGTTTGAATCTTAGTAAACCAATGGAAGATGTGGTATTCATCCTATTGCAGTTTTTGTATGAGGTTAGGTGTGGTTTGATGAGTTCTTTGTGAACAGTAACTCGAATATTTTAGATTTTTTTTTTCAAAGATAAGTTTTTTGAGGCTTGATCATTGTATATTGCGAACGTTTTGTAACCTTAGTTGCCATTTTTGCCGTTTTAGTGCTAATGAGGATTATCTACTTTTGTGGGTGCTCAACAGGGGATTGGTGTTAGAAGTGATCATTAAATTTCTAAGGCTTACAAGAAGGGGTTACTTTAAGAAGATACTAGATTCTAACTTTGCAAAAGATAGAGATAATAGGAGAACCACATTAGCTTCTTTTTTTTTCACTTTATGTAGTACTTTTATAAGTTGAAAATCTCAATTACAAAAGGTAGTTGCTTTGTCTTCAACAAAAGCTGAATATATTGTTGTTACTGATGCAATTAAAGAAGGAATGTGATTGACTAGACAGTTGAATGAATTTGGTTTTGTTAATGAAAGTGCTATATTATTTTCTGATAACGAAAGTGTAATGCATCTAAGTAAAAATCCATTGTTTTAAGAAAATATATTGATGTCAAATATCACTTCAAAAGAGATATTACAAAAAAGGGAATACTTAATATAGGAAAGATTTAATGTTCAATCATTCTGATACAGGAACTAAAGTTAATATATTTAAATAAGTTTAATAACTGCTTGAAGCTATTATTTCTCGATTTTGTTTACGTTGTTTGTGCAAGTTCTATGAGCATATGAAATAAAATTGTTGGTGATGTTTTGTTTGCACTATTAGAGTCCAATTCTTGGTAGCAAGGTGAAAATTGCTAAGTTTGGTCTATGTGTGCAGTATCAAAGATTCATGGAGACCTCAAAAAATAGGGGATATAGAGTGCGGAACGGGCTTTCCAAGCATAAAACCCTACCTATACATTCAATGGCAACAAACAAAAGGCAATTCTATCGTTGTTCTTACTCAGGCCCATTTTCGTTCCCAATAATCTCCATGAAAATACTACCACGATTTTCGAACAAACTGAGATAGAGTCAAGGCATGAAAAAACTTTTCTATAATCCGGTTATTATCAAGTACGTATCATCCGATGCGTTATCTACTGCCTCTGCGACCGCCAAAAGCCTACCCTCTCTCGGATGAGTGGGTTGACCTGAGAAGAGTTCTGGACGAACTTTCCAACAAGAAGAATAGAAGTTGACCATAAAGCCATCTCTATTTCTGTTGGAGGTTGCTACCCATAAGGCCATCTCGGGCACGGG
>CAIGRF010251972.1:0-11242 GCA_903798235.1 Fraxinus ornus
GGTAGAAATTAAATTATAATCCCTATGGGTTCGACATCGCAACTTTCATACTATATTACAAAACTTGACACCGTACACTTGCGGTATAATTCACGTTGCATAAAACGCGTGACAAGCCATACTTTAGAAAATTAAGCAACTTCAACTGCTAAACTCATTTATCTGGTGTGTGGATAAAAGGACCATTAACATTTTCACTAATTTAAAAAATAATAAATTGGAAACTTGTTCCCCTAAACCGTCAAATGCCCCTTTTTCTCCTTTCATTGTGGTGGTCGACTGGTAGAAACTGAGCCCAGATTTCTTGGAGATTGGAGCCCATTATTCTACAATCCTGCCCTACGACCACAGACTTGAAAAGGAAAGAACACTGATACAAGTTTCATTTACATTTTTGTTCAAAAAACTTCTATAAGTATCATGGAACTTACAAGTTTATAATCAATACAAATATTCATGATCATGCATTCAGTCCTCTCACTCAGTTTATTAACAGTAACTATACATGAAACTTGACCTGCCTAGATGAAGAACTATGACCCTAGACAATATCAGAAGACGCTCGATGTAGAAATTATGGCATCCAATTAATTCAAGGTTTTCTCACCAGTAGAAGAAGGGCTGACCAGCATTAGTCTTACACCACTCTTCATAATAAAGATGCAAGCTGTGCCCATATCTATGCCTCAGATCAATCTAGATTGAAAGCAGACAAATGAAATCCAACTACACAAAATTCTCATAATCAAAGAGCCATTACCAAATAAAGCAGATAGTAGGGGTAACTTTAAAAAAGGCTTGGTCAAAGGGCTCTAATTGCCTTTTGACTTTTTCACATGTGAATAACTTCTCAAATACAGATAAAAAATTCTCTCATTTTCTTCACTCTGAAAATCTCAAAAATATCGATAGCTGAAGAAAAAAATTATTTTCGATCAATTACTTCGAATCAGTAAGTATATTTACGTATGTTTAATTTCATTTTCATTAAATGTGTGTATTTTTTCTCGATAAATTAAGATTCGTCATAGGTGTTGGCATATAAGTTTTTTTAGCAGATGTATAATTATTTTTTAAAGCATGAGCGGAAAAAAAAATCTACATAACTTCCGATTGGTTCGCCTTAACAGCTTTTACAAAAACAACGAAAAGTCGGCTGCTAACAGCCGAAAAAATTGATGGTGACAATCGAAAAATGTCAGCTGCTAACAGCCAACATTTACGACTGTTAACAGACGAAGTTTGGGCAAGTTGCAATTGGTACTAGGATTCAACTTAAGTCTCCCATATGATGGAGGTCTTGAGTTCGAATCCTGGGGACGCGTCAGAAAGTTGTGAGGGGTAATATGGGCCTAGGCTCTCCCAAAGCGGACACTACGTACTATATGATAACGATTGCGGTACAAGGTCGGGTCGTTACAACACCACAATGGTCTTATTGCATCTTCTGCTTTGTGCTCCTTTTGTGGCATCTTCTGCTTTGTGTACCTCAACGTCACACCTTGATGTTTGGCTTTCGTGGCGCTGGGGTACCACTATTCTTTCCACGATATTTCAATTTGACTAATTTGCCCTTTTTGTTACCATGCTAATGGTCTTGTTGTCTCTTTTCTTTCCCTAATTTTAGCCATCTTACCACTTCTTCAAAACAACACTAATAAAAACATCAAAGACGTTCATTATTCGTAATATCTGGCTCATAATTAAGTTAAAGAATAAAACTCATGAGTAAAACATATTTGTCAAATACCCCAAACTTAATTAAGTACTAAAAATCATACCACGAAAAAAACACAAATAAAATCTCTCAACTTCTTCACTCTGAAAATCTCAAAAATATCGATAGCTGAAGAAAAAAATTGTTTTCTGTCAATTACTTCGAATCGGTAAGTATATTTACGTATGTTTAATTTCATTTTCATTAAATGTGTGTATTTTTTCTCGATAAATTAAGATTCGTCATAGGTGTTGGCAGATAAATTTTTTTAGCAGATGTATAATTATTTTTTAAAGCATGAACGGAAAAAAAAATCTACATAACTTCCGATTGGTTCGCCTTAACAGCTTTTACAAAAAACAACGAAAAGTCGGCTACTAACAGCCGAAAAAATCGTTGGTAACAACCAAAAAATGTCAGCTGCTAACAGCCAACATTTATGACTGTTAACATACGAAGTTTGGGCAAGTTGCAATTGGTACTAGGATTCAACTTAAGTCTCCCATATGATGGAGGTCTTGAATTCGAATCTTAGGGACGCGTCAGAAAGTTGTGAGGGGTAAGATGGGCCTATGCTCTCCCAAAGTGGACACTACGTACGATATGATAATGATTGCGGTACAAGGTCGGGTCGTTACAGCACCACAATGGTCTTGTTGCATCTTCTGCTTTGTGCTCCTTTTGTGGCATCTTCTGCTTTGTGTACCTCAGCGTCACACCTTGATGTTTGGCTTTCGTGACGCTGGGGTACCACTATTCTTTCCACGATATTTCAATTTGACTAATTTGCCCTTTTGGTTACCATGCTAATGGTCTTGTTGTCTCTTTTCTTTCCCTAATTTTAGCCATCTTACCACTTATTCAAAACAACACTAATAAAAACATCAAAGATGTTAATTACTCGTAATATCTGGCTCATAATTAAGTTAAAGAATAAAACTCATGAGTAAAACATATTTGTCAAATACCCCAAGCTTAATTGAGTACTAAAAATCATACCACGAAAACTTAGTCATATAGCTTGCCTTTTGACTTAGTATCAAGAACATTATATCAACCCATGAACGGCTTCAAAATCACAATACAAAAGTCACACTTCCATTTATCCAATGCAAAACGAGTGTACATGTAGAATCAAATATAATGTCATACATTCACAAGTTAGTTCGCATCCCAACCCTATGTAGTCAAGTTTATCCTTTCTACGCTCGTAAGATTCATACGCCCCAAACTTGTTTCTTTCATTCTCTCTACAAGGTATAACTCTAAAGTTTAGTTTATTTGATCAGTTCCTTACACAACTCAAATTTGGTTTAGTCTAACTAGTAAAGTCAACAATTTCTTCATGTGGTGATTCTCCTAATTATGAGTGCTTCAACAGTTAAGTTTTTACCCTGTGATTCAAACCCACTAGTCATCTAATCCCATAACGATCAATTCTTACACCCTTGCATATAATTTTTCTCTTTGATATTTTCTTTTAGCCCAATAGTGACCTCACCTATTTTTCTCTTCTTGACCATGTAACAAGCTTTTAGTCAGTAACTCTCAGACTTTTTGAATACCAAAGGATACGAGGTTTCAAGATACCTTTACAGACTTATTAACTCAAGTAAAAAAGGTGCGGGCTTGAGGCATAATATCAATAAGTGCAATGCTTATTTTCTATAAAAGAAATGAAACATTTACAGAGATTAGATCCCTAGCAATTGGTCATCACCAAGCTTATACTAGAAAGTTAAAGACACTATGCACAAATCTTTTTCACATGCACAGAATCACCACAATCTTAAATCATCTACTTCACCAGCTAGAACACCCCAAATAATTATATATATAAGGTTAAAGGATATTGTGAATAAAGTGCTAAAGGATTAAGCATCTAAATTATCTAGTCAGCCTATACATATTAATCTTCTTATTCCTGTACGACGCTATACTCAATATCGTGCATAAAATTAGTACAGCTTCGTATGGATAAGCAGAAAATTCAACTACGCATATGATTAATTCACAGTCCACAAATTAATACATGCTCTTAAGTATATTCAGCATATCCAACAAACTATCCAACTCACACAAGCATGCATAATTTTTTTTTTCCAAACGAAATCAAATAATATCACACAAACGCAACTACAAAACAAAAAAATAATAATAATAGCAATTAACCTTATTGATTCACCTTCCCCGAATTTAAAACATACATGGTCCTTAATGTGAAAATAGATACAAAGAAGGGGTAGGACTTCCTTGAAGACACTAGTGGGTGTCATCACCATCGCCTTGGTGAGATGGATCCTGGTTGGCCGGATGATATGGATATGTAGGTTGTGAAGGAAATGACATCCGTGGGTATGCAGAGGCCAACACTGAGAAGAACTCATTCTGATATTGAAATTATGTATACATATAGTTCTACAACTGCTGATATTGATCGGTCATATATACCTGAAGTTGATCACGTTGATGCTGATTCCATCATATCTCTTGATTCCTGAATTCTAACTCGTCTTGTCTTTGAGTTAGCTGCAATCGCATAGCCTCAATTCGACCAATAAAGTAATAATCAACGAATTGACAATGGAGGACGACGAGACTGTGCCTCAGTGTCCTATGATGGGGCATTGGCAAAGAACTGTTTGCTAGTGAACTGCCAAATTATCTTCTTAGTCAGGGCTGGTTTAGGGTGAACTATTTCCACAGCCAGGGATGTCACAATTCAACCTTCTTGACATAGAGCATAAATTAAAGAAGGGTAACATAGACTCCCAGTTGTAGATCCTTGAAGTATGTACAAGAAGATGGTCTGAATAACAGTGCCCACATCAACACCGATGCCCTTTTGAATAGCATAATTCAAAAACCCTCTCCCCTTTGTCACTTCACTAATATTACTAGTTGGCAAGAGTTCAGCATATATGAGATAGTGCCACACTTTGTGTTCAGGAAACATGTTCATTGCTGAAAAATTAGTGACATCGGAACTCTCGAAGAATGTCTACTTAATCGATTATCCCCTCCTCAGGTAGTTTGGAGAAGTCATTTTCATCTATATCAGGTAGTCTATTGAACTTATTGATGGAGGTGCGGTCAAAACGAATCCACTGTCCCCTGACACAAACTTTTAAATCCATGTGGTCTTTAGCATTTGCATAAAATTCATGCACAACTGGTATTAACCTTGGCCGTTGTTATTTTATGAACAACTCCCAATTCCCACCCTCAATCCGCTCCCTCATATAAAGCTCAAGTCGTCAAAACTAAGTTTCGAAATACATTTTTTGTGAACTACCATTTCATGATATCGTTTCTCATTTTCCTCACTCCCAAATTTACTACTGTCAAAAGACTTAGACGAAGAGGCTGAAGATTTCGATTTCTTTTTAGGTGGTGTGGTACACTCCGAAATGAAAAAATAACAATGGCAAACAATTATGACTACCACAAGCAAACCAAAAATGTCCTAAAAACCATCTACACACTTCGCGAAATATGATAAAATTCCAAATATCACAATACCCTCAACAAAGTAAGGCATTATGTACCCCTCAATCTTGTAGTAATATAATGCCAATCCGCAATGTTAAAATAAGTAGTCAAACCCAGCACAAGAAGTAAAGTTCTAAGAAGAATTTCAATAAACACCTTGCACTCCTTCCTCAATTCAAATCTAAAATGCCCTCAAACTTACACTTTGACTTTGTCAACCTCAATACCATGTGAAGAGATCATATGTCCAACACTATTCCTTCCTTCATCATAAAGTGACACTTCTTCCAATTAAGTACCAGATTCTTTTTTCATACCTTTGTAATGCTAGGGATAAATGTTCCAAAAAGTCATCAAAGGAATCTCCAAATATAGAAAATATGGCCAAACAGTGGACCTTTGAGTGTGGATTATTGTTCTCACAAAGACTATACTTTAGAACTTAATAAAAACAAAAAAAAAATATGTTGTTGTGAATCTTTTATTCAAACAATTTAAATTAATTAAAATGCACACAAAGAATGATTGAAAACTCAAATAATAGACGGATATTAGTGCTGAACAGTTTCACATGTTGATCAACTTTAAGTCTTAATTCAAGATTCAAGAGTCTAAAGTAGTGTTCGATCGAATTCTTTTATGCTATTCAATCTACCCCTTGCGAGTTCTCACTGAGCCTATTTAACTAATTCAATCCCATATCTATATGTGAATCTACCTTAGTTAAACGAAATATTAGTTCTAAGAATTCATATGAAAATCGCAATATTTAGTATAGGCATCTCTACACGTTTTACTAATATACTGGATTTTACTATATGGTCTAAATCTCAAACTCACCTCTCGATTTGTAAAGATTCGTAAAAACATCAAATTAGTGATCAAGTAATTTAATGCATTAAACTCATAGCACAATCAACACATGTATCATAAATGACAAGAATTTTGAATAAATGAAATAAAGGTTGTCAAGTAGATTACATTGTTCGCCCTAATATAAAATTTAGCTACTCATAATAATGGAAAAAGAAAAACAAGAAGTCGTTATTGAATACATAACTGGATTTTGAATAAAGATGTAAAAAAAGAGATTAATCTTGTACCAAAATCTTCTTCCTCTTCCAATCAATACTTAAAAATCTTGAGTTTCTTAATATTTTTCTCCCTTGAATCGTGTTCCAATCTCTAGTTGTGTTCTCTTTCTTTCAATACATCACATCCCTCAAAAGTGCCAAATAACTTCCCTTTATACTCCTCTCCACGTTTGTATGAATAAAAGGTTTCTTATAGGCTCAAAAGATAGCAAAAAAAAAAAAAAAAAAAAAAGGCCTGACATCTAAAGGCGGCGATTCGGTGCCTCGTGTAAAAAAAAAAAACCCGTGACATCGCGCCACACCTCTGTCATCTTCTGTGGTGTGACACCTCTGATGTGTGGCTTTCGCGGCACCGAGGCGCCACTCTTCTTTCCCCGATATTTTGATTTCACTATTTTGCCCTTTTTGTTACCATGCCAATGCTGTTGTTATCTCTTTTCTTTCCCTGGTTTGCACCATCTCACCATTTCTACAAAACAACACTAATAAACACATTAAAAACGTTCACTACTTGTAATATCTAGCTCATAATTAAATTAAAAAGGAGTAAAACTGTTGAGTAAAACCCACTTGTCCACCATACACCATGATATGACTGTCCTACTGATAAAGTGACCAAAATCTATTGATCTACAACAAATTTTGATCTCCACTTCAACCATGCAAGTTTATACAATTTAGGACGGTGTTTAGTAGAAAGTCCTAATTTTTAAAATGCTTCGAAAGTGATCACATTTTAACAACTGCAAGCCTAAATCCATGATGAACTTGCACACCTTGCTTGGAACTATTCAAGAATGAAAAATATTATATCGGCTCTAGTAAACATCCTCCTCAGAAGGCACTGATCAAACTCGCTAAACAACTAACAAAGGACTCGTGTCACCTCTCAACCATCTCTTTGAGTAAATCTTTAAACCCTTCAGTATCTATAAAACTTGCTTGCATGCTTGTAACCGAATTTCAATAGTAAAACTTACTTGAAATCACCAAAACGAGGTTTAATCACTTGTCTTTTGATTGCTTGCTTTCCACAACGTCTTGTACATGCTTATTGGTTAGAAACTCGAACACCAAGGAATGAGTTTGATGTTCACAATCCAAAAACCAACTTGAGATGTTATATTTTAAAAAATCAAGCCTCCACACTCATTTACTTTTCACTATTTGAAGAAACCCAAATTTTGCATTGTTTTCATGTGTCCCCAGTGTACACGAAGTTGTGTGGAGGTTATAGCTAGTGGGAGGCTGAAATTCAAACTTATAATTCAACTCCACCCTCCAAAAATATATTCCATGCAAACTGGGTTGGGTCAACACACATGGGCGACCTGTTTTGTTTCCAACATCTCCTACTCGCACATGATGTGTGACCCTACAAAATTTTATATACACTGGAGTGTTTTCAAAAGTTCAATTTTTTTACATTAAAAGCGAAAACGATACAAATAAAAATATAACTTTATTTTCGAAATAAATGTCAACTAAAACATAGAATCTGAGTTTCAAAAAAAAAAATATAATCAATTAACAATTAATAATCATATTTTTGAACTAATAAATAATCTAATAATTTGGGAGATAAAAAAAAAAACTTAAAGTTTTTATTCCTTCAAATCCTCTTGGCAGTTCACATCACTATCCCGTCATAGTTCCAAATGACTTGATCTAATCTATAAAATTTTGTAAAAGTGAGTACTTAAAAATACTTAGTAAGATACTTGCAGTATTCATACACAATTATATGACAATAAAATAAACTCTTCTCTTATGGAGTATATCGGTAACCAAGTGATACACCCATATTAGGTCATCTTAAATTCCCAAAGATTTCATATCCTTTAATACATTACTGAGCATAAAAGTATAAGGAAACAAACAACTTACACAAAAGTATTTACCTCGATCAATAAAGTGAATTTTGAACAAAATATGAATACACGTTCCAAATTCTTTTCTCGATATCGCTGTGTCGATGAATATGGCTCCCCGTTTTCTAATTTCAAAATAAACAAGTGGGATGGTTTTCTTTGAAATCCTTCTATTTTCTTTAGATAAAAGTTTTCGGAAATTTTATGTACGTAAGTGCTTTGGAAATCGTGAGCTATATATTGGTTTAAGATAGAGTAATAGATAAGTTTTATCTTAACCAAAATTGATTTGATTTAATCCCAACATCATGCAAAACTGACTTTCAGCAACCAATATCAGATTTAGCACCTTATTTGTAGTCAAAACATATTCATCAACACACATAATATTAATTTCAATAATATTCTCCAAAGTTTTCTTCCTTACTAGGAAAAATGTAAAACATCACATCTTGTAACTTGATATCTACCCAAAATTTCACTTATGAACAAGTACCCTTTGGACATGTAAATCTCATAGATATACATCTCTTTTTGAATAGACTCACGTTCCCAAACTCATTATCAAGAACTTACACAGTCAATTATGAGTATAAGATAATCCATATTTTATCATCTACATTTCCAAAACTTATATATTCAGAAGGTACTAATATTGAGCTAACTTCATTGAGTGACATGTTGCAGTTAATCAATATTCTTTCCAAAAGAAATTACATAAATTGGACTACAATATCTCAAGTCTCATCACATTCAGTAATATTCATTTTATCTTCCCAATAGACCATATAATTATTGGTGATCAATAAACAATCAACCGCATAAGAATTTCTCATTCATTACCTAGATCATTGATCTCTCGTGATAGAGAGTTCACACTCTCAAACAGTTCTCAATATTTCCACTTCCATAAATTAATTTTCTACTTCATTTCAAAGCGGTCCAAAACAATACAATATCTTCAACTTATGAAAATCAGATGTACAACTGATATGCGTGAATCCATCTATAAATGTAATGAAAATACGAAATTCCATCTCTATCTTGCAAAGAAAGTTGGATGGATTTATTCTATGGACGTTAGCTCTTACAGTTTTGAATGGTTTTGTCAACTCAAACCTCATCCAGAACCATAAGTAAACATTACCACCGTGAGTACGAACAAAACTATCATGTATAATTTCATATTAGAGACCATACTTAGAAGAACAACTGAGATCGAGTTTAGTGGAGTCTTTAATACTATCTTAATATCAAACAGGAGGTCAGTTTCTCCACTTTGCAATAGTAAGTTTCATGTACCATTCATATAAAACCCAACTCCATATTCATTATTTGTATATATCTATTTTGTATCAAGTCAAAGACTTGACAATAGACTAAAAACACTTATTGATCTCATATAAAGTGATTTTCTATCCTTTGAATCCACTATCTACATAAGATGAGATCCAATATGTATAGTGTTGATACGTAAACAATACTAAGAGGAATATATTCAAGTGCAATATCATTTAGCTTAACTACTTTTGAGCTAAGAGATTCAAACCACATAGCTAAAGCACTTGAACATTTATAATATTGATCATCTACCAAAACCAATTTCATGCATTTGCTAATATGTTCTTCTTGGTCCCTTTTCGAGTCTCCTAATATATCCCGCATTTGTTCTAACTCATTTAATATTTGAGATTCGCAATCTTATATAAAAAGAAAATTGCTAAACAAGTATGTCTTTGAGATTTAGCAATATCAAGTCTCACGTCTTTTAACTCTCACAGTGGATATTGTCAATAGAATTGACGCTTCAATTTTTAGGTCACAATAACCTTCAATGTTCCCATATGTTGAGAAGAGACTAATTTGAACTTGATACTCATCTAAAAAGATGTGACCAATAAAAATGTCAACACTACGTCCACCATCTCAACTAAGTCACACTTGAGAAAAAAGATCAACTATAACAGAACTTAACAATTCAAATGCTCAAACACTAGAATCTATCTTTTTCCGTACTTGACAAAGTTCTAATCTTTATTCTCTATAATAGAATAACCCACATCAGGTTTTCTATTGCATGGTTGATGCTTTGTAAAGCATTATATTCTTCCTACTCAAAATATTATCATGTCAAATGTTATCGTATTTAGCTTATTATATGTATTAAGGTCAATAACTATAGATTTTTTTCCCAATAAATGCCTATTTATGCACATATACCACTTTACATTAATGCAAGTTAATGTATATGATAGTTCAATGTTAGGTGCATAGTCCAAAGTTCACTATGTTCCAAACCATCGTTCTATCACTTAACTAACAATCAATAGGTCTAGATAAGAATTTTACTACTTCTACTAACCTTAGGATTTATAATAATTCATGAATTAATAGATATCATGCAATTCAATAAGGTAATTCCACAATATGCAATAAATGTATAAATATGCACGTTTATCCAATTATGACCTATATTATGATATCACAAATTAGTTCTTTCGAAAAATAATTCCAATCATAATCGAAAAATAAAACTCACATTATTTAAGTTTTATTATACAGATTATCAACCCTACTTTATACGGCATGTTAAAATGCATGCCGTAAATGGGAATACACGTCGTAAAATATTTTACAATTTACGACATGCTTTAAGCACGCCGTAAAATGTTTTGGAATTTATGGCATTCTTATGCACGCTGTAAATATCAATTTAATTTTTTAAAAATTATTTATTTATTTGATTACCCGTAAACCTATAATAATAATGAAACAAATTTAATCCATAAATAATCAAGATCTCCATTGTTTCGATAAATAAAAATATTTAATACGGTTCAATACAATATGTCGATTTAAAGTTCATCTCAAATTTTTTTTAAAAAGCTACTACTTACAAAAATGATGGGCCCTATCAAAGTTAACTTCTTCGATCGACAATTTAGCTGTCCTACAGAATAGTAACTCCCTGCACACCATAGAAATAATAAGGATATGGTTAATAAATTTAGAGTGGGCATATAAATCAAAAGTATACCAAGAAACATATTAATTTTTATCTAATCAAC
>CAIGRF010251975.1:2071-13793 GCA_903798235.1 Fraxinus ornus
GAGTTCAATGCTACGATTTTTGTTAGAATTTGGGTGTCGATCGTGGATGAAGGCGTACAAGGAAGAGGCGAGGAAGAAGCGTCCGTATCCTTTTGGGGCGAAAATGGCCGAACGAGAGGGAAACGGAGAGAGAAATTGATTCAGAGATGAAATCTATGGGTTTCCTACTTTCCTCTTTTGTTTGTTGTTTGTTTTGCTGCGCCTCACGTGACTTTTTTTAAATTTCTGTAAAGCCTCTGTGAAGCCCGTCTGTACACACAGCATTTTCCTTGTGCAAATAAGCCTAAAAAATAATGTCAAAGCAGTAGCACCTGAATAATGTAAATCTGACCCACCAACTCGAGGGGCCAGACGATACAACCCATATTTCAAAATTCAAAAATTCAAAATGTTACCTTCTAATTTTTATTATTTTTTAAATAAATATAAATACTACAACACCAAACGGTCGATTATCTTGTAGAGTCCGACCCAACTGATGCGGACCTCCCAAATAAAAAAGTAAAATTGCCACACGTTAAGACAACACTGCGCACCTGGCGCATTATATCCCCTCCCAAAGTTCACACGAAGATATTACGGCCATTTTCAACTTGGGGAAAGACCAGTCCGATTTCAACTCCTCAATTCTCTCCCTCTCTGACTTCGCGTCCATTTTTAAGTCCAATTAATTCTCACTTTTTTACTTTTAAATCTTGGAATTTTCCTGGAATTTTTTTACATTTCACCAGTTTTCCTGGAATTTTTCTTTTCCGATTCGTTTGCTTGGAGCTGAAATTGATTCGTAGTCTTACAATTTAGATCTGTATTGTTAGTGTTAAAAGAGAGGAAGAAATTAAATTCGCAAGAAGATGACGACAATGGAGAGTTTGATTGGACTGGTGAACAGGATTCAGAGGGCTTGCACCGCCCTCGGTGACTACGGCGGTGGCGACCAGGCCTTTTCTTCTCTCTGGGACGCTCTTCCTTCGGTCGCCGTGGTTGGTGGCCAGGTCAGGACTTTTACGTAACAGTTTTGTCATGTCAATATGGTTGAACTGTTTTAAGTAAGAAATCGGGTCTGTAAAATCTTGATTATTGTGGGATATTTAGAGGAACTTGCAGATCCACTCAGATAAATGAGAAAAATGACTAATTTTTTTAAAGATTGAGAGGACTTTTTAATTGATTCAAGTTATTGATGGCTGGTGGTAAAATTGTTGATTTTTTATTTTGTGTAATGAATTTGAATCATGTCTTAATATTTTTATGGGTTTTCTTATTTTGATTGGAGCTGAAAACAGAGTTCAGGGAAGTCATCGGTGTTGGAAAGCATAGTAGGAAGAGATTTCCTTCCCCGTGGCTCCGGTTAGCCCTGTCCTTTACTATGATATTGTATATATTCCTATAATATTCATTTTGCTTGGAAATGAAATTTGATTAATGCTGGCATTTGCAATATAATTACCCATTTTTTGGATCTTGAGTTTAGGTATCGTTACAAGGCGGCCACTGGTGTTGCAACTTCACAAGACAGAGGAAGGGCAGCATGAATATGCGGAATTTGGACATATGCAGCGGAGAAGATTCACTGATTTCGGTATGTGGAATTTCTACTGCTTACTTTTCTGGGATGAATGACAAATGCGATTTTATTTTTGGCTTTCTAGTATTGAATATTATTATGCTTTTGTTTCACTATCGATGTCATTTATATTGTTTTTTTAATATGTTATCATGTTGAAGTTGCAAAATGATTTGGGAAGCTTCATTGTGTTTGTGAGCGGACCTGAGATTCAGAAAATTGGTTTATTATGGAAAAAATTAAGAACTGAATATGCACAGGTAGTTGAAAGGAAAGTTCTATTATGCCAATTCAACTGACCGACTTTCGTTCTTCATTACTTTTTTCTTAAAAAGTGAGCTCAGAGAGTGAAAACAAGATCTATTTGAGACTTTTTAATAATGTTTTATTAACTTAGAGAGTAGGCATCTTCACCTCCTCCCCTTGCTCATCTTCCTGTTATGGCATTCCAAAGTCTCTTACTTTGAAGCGTTTCGCCAGTATTGAATTGAGGGCCGTTCGGTTGAGATTAAAATCGGATTAAAATTGAAAAACTAGCCGTTATCGTTGACTTTTTATAAGACGAGTGGGACCCAATAAGGCCATATTTTCAATTTTAATTGGATTTTAATCCCTATCGAACGGGCGTGAATTGGATGAAGGAAATGTGTTTCACAATTTCATTTTCTCATGCAGCCTTGGTTCGCAAGGAAATTAGTGATGAAACAGATAGAATCACAGGGAAGACCAAGCAGATTTCTCCTGTTCCTATTCACCTCAGTATTTACTCCCCCAATGGTATATTATTCTTTTGGTTACAGTTACTCTTAATTCTATCAAAAGGAATGATGTTTTCCAATTTATGCTAGCATCTTCCTAGCACTGATGCTTTATAACTTCTTTTATCTTGCAGTGGTCAACTTAACTCTAATTGATCTACCTGGTTTAACAAAAGTTGCCGTTGGTACTTCGTTGTTTGCTTCTCTTCTAATTATTGGTATATCATTCAGTTGATATGAACTTAATCTAATACGGAGGTGTTAATTTGTTGCAGAGGGCCAAGCAGAAAGTATAGTCCAAGACATTGAAAATATGGTTCGATCTTATGTTGAGAAGGTAAAGTTTAAATATTTCTTTAAACACTAGTTTCATTTATTCAGTTTAATTATTACTGAACTGCAAATCAGTTTATCTTGATGTAAGTTGATTATCATAGGTGTCTAAAACTGAAGATTAGTTAAAGTATGTTTGCTTTTTGTACCATTCAGCTTACTTCTCTCTGGCATACTTTAAATGTTTTACGCATATGGCATATGGATGGACCACGTGAATGCTGGAAATTAGCCTATTTTCTCTAGAAAAGTGATTGTAAAGGCTTCATGTCACACTGCAATATATGTACTTGTCTATGTCGAACCTGATGTTACAAATGTTGTCATTATACCTGATGATTTTGTTTCATGAGCAGCCCAACAGCATCATCCTGGCAATATCTCCGGCAAATCAAGATATTGCAACGTCAGATGCCATTAAGCTGGCGAGGGAAGTGGATCCGACGGGTATGCTGTGTTTGCTATTTGATGAATTTGAATTGTGGTTTGCGAAGATCATCATATCAACAATTGGTGATTTCCATATTTATGAAGCTGTATTTGCAACTTATACAGGTGAGCGCACGTTTGGAGTGCTGACAAAGCTAGATCTGATGGACAAAGGAACCAATGCTTTGGATGTGAGCCCTCTCTCTCTCTCTCTCTCACACACACACACACACAAAGCTACCAGCTAGGGAGAACGTTTTCTGTTGGAATGTTATAGTCTTGAGAAGTTAAGACATAATATGGTGTCTAGTTAATAGTGATAAAAGTGAATAAAGTTCTATGATTTGAATTGCTAATGATTTAGTTGTTTTGAATTTGTTCTCTTTTTACTTTTTTGTCTTCCAATTTACCCAAATAGTTTATCCACCAGATGCTTTGTCATTGTGTTCCCCCCTTTCACAGCATCTTTACACCCGTCCAGCTAACTCTTCCCTTTTTAATTTGCATTTCAATACCGGAAGCTTTTAACTAAGCTTTTCAATTCCCGTTCTCAATAGGTTCTTGAAGGAAGATCTTACCGTTTACAGCATCCCTGGGTGGGTATTGTGAATCGTTCACAGGCAGATATAAATAAAAATGTTGATATGGCTCTTGCAAGAAGAAAGGAGCGCGAGTATTTTTCTACGAGTCCTGATTATGGGCACTTGGCCAGTAAAATGGGATCAGAGTATCTTGCAAAACTTCTCTCGAGGGTATATTGTAGTACACACATTTTCATATTGATGTTCCTGCTAAGTTACATTGAGTAGAGTTTACATAGATCAATATTTTATATTTCAGCATTTGGAATCTGTAATTAGAGCTAGAATACCAAGTATCACGTCGTTGATTAACAAAAGCATCGATGAACTTGAATCTGAGATGGATCACCTTGGAAGGCCTATTGCTGTTGATGCAGGGGTGAGCTTCTAGAATTCCCCATTGTGATTTTTGAATTGAAGTCTACAAATTTTGTCGGCAACTGACATGTGGATTTCAGGCTCAATTATACACTATATTGGAACTTTGTCGCGCTTTTGACCGGATATTCAAGGAGCATTTGGAGGGAGGGTATGAAAATTTCTTTTTGCTTGCCAACCCCAAATTTTGCATTTGGAAATTTGAACTCATTATTAATCAATTTTGTGTGTTTTGAGCTTAAACTTTTGGGCACTGTATGTTTTACTTCTCTTTGATAGCACTGGTACTTCTGACAATCAATGAATGGTTTCTTGATCCCCTTTTTACTATTCTGTTTTGACACGTGTGATAGTTTACTTGATCCACAAGTTCTTTTCTGTTATATTGTTTTCTGTACCTTATACTGACTAATTTTGAGAAAAGGTTCTTTTGAGTATGTGGTTTTGTAGAATTGTTTCTTCCTGATAGGCCTCACGCTCCCTAAAATAATCACCTTGTATTCTTTACAATGGGAATGTTTTTGGAGATTGGAAATTTCAAGTTTTTAAACTTGATCAATAGCTTTTACGAGAGAAAATATCATCTGTTGTAGATTGGAAGAAAGTGTTATTTTCCCAATTTTGACTTGATCATGCTTTGATGCTTGTTGCTTTCTAGCTGCTACTTATACCATAGGTTCTCATATGATTATTAGTTAATTATCTGGTTCATTGTTTTAGCCGACCAGGAGGTGATCGAATTTATGGAGTTTTTGACAATCAGCTGCCAGCTGCTTTGAGAAAACTCCCATTTGATCGGCATCTTTCTTTGCAAAATGTGAGAAAAATCGTTTCAGAAGCTGATGGTTATCAACCACACTTGATTGCTCCTGAGCAAGGATATCGGAGGCTTATTGAGGGATCATTAAATTATTTTAGGGGGCCTGCTGAAGCTTCTGTTGATGCTGTAAGTAGTTTTAATATACTTCACTGGGAAGATGACTTTTCGAATTATGTGCTCTGGCTATGTCACAACTGACGTATTAAACTTTGTTCAGGTTCACTTTGTCTTGAAGGAACTTGTCAGGAAGTCAATTGGGGAGTGTCAGGTGAGTTGAACTTGGTTAACAATTTTGTTACTATTCTTTTATTGAATTAAATGCCGTATTTATTTTCTGATTTTCTGTGGCGAAACAGGAATTGAAACGGTTTCCAACACTGCAATCAACAATAGCTGGAGCAGCCAATGAAGCCTTGGAAAGATTTCGTGAAGAAAGCAAGAAAACTGTCGTTAGATTGGTTGACATGGAATCTTCATACCTGACTGTTGATTTCTTCCGGAAACTTCCCCAAGAAGTTGAGAAAATGGGAAACCCAGGAAATCCAGCAGCTGCCAATACCATTGATCGTATCTCTGAGGGACACTTCAGGAGGATTGCATCAAATGTGTCATCTTATATAAATATGATATCTGATACTTTGAGAAACTCAATTCCCAAGGCAGTGGTTTACTGTCAAGTTAAGGAGGCGAAACAGTGTTTACTCAATTACTTTTACACTCAAATTGGGAAGAAAGAGGTAATTCTCTCTTCATTTTTATTTTGAAATAAAAGATTTTCACTTTTACCACTCAATAGTGAAAGTGAAGTTCACAAGTATTCATTCACAAACACAGTTTGAGGTTTTGTTGAAGTCATAATTCGAATACATAACTTCGATGGGCAGTTTACCATGGTATTAAAAACTCGCATTAAGTCTCGCCACCATCATTTTATGAAAATTGTGCACGTATCTAGTTTGCACGTGAGGAGGCATGTTGAAGACATAATTTAAATAAATAATTTTGTATGGTCTCTAATAATTTCAGCACTTCATCATGTCTCATAAACACGATCAGGGCTAGGTTTATTTAGCACGTGTATATTTCAAGGATTTAAATTTGAAACTTTCTGCCATTTGTTGACAGAGGCACCTTTGCAGATTTCTTTAGATACTGTGTTAACTGTTATAACATCATGTCTTTTTGGGTCGTTACTACTTACTAGGATTAGCTGTGTCATTCACTCGGCAGTAATAAATAGTTTGTGATTCTATTTCAGGGTAAGCAACTCGCTGACTTGTTGGATGAAGATCCGGCCTTGATGGAGAGAAGGCTGCAATGTGCTAAAAGGCTTGAACTCTACAAGAAAGCCAGGGATGAAATCGATTCAGTGTCATGGGCTCGATGAAGTTGTATGGTCGAGAACTAGGTATTTTGTATGATAATATAGTTGTTTTTGATTGTCCTTTGACAGATGAGGTTCGTTTGTTGCACTATTCAATTCGTTAAAATATTTGGTGCTTGATGCAGTGATTTTACTAGCTAATATCTGTTTCTGGAAGTTGCAGCCTGGTGCAACGATTCTTTTGTTTCAATTTCTCACTTTGTTCTTTGTCTACTCTATTCTGACCGAGCAAAGTCCATGAATTCTTTTGCTTAAATTTGAAGGCGTCTCATTGTGATTTATATGAAAAATAACAACTATGAAGTGTATCTGTGTATGTTAAAACAGAAAAAAGAAACGAATAATCTTACACAGGTTCTGCCATTTGCTAAGTTGTGTATTTTTAGCGTACATTTCCAAACATGTTTGACCTTTTTTAGTTCAATTCTTACGTCTTTTCGCTTAAGCTTAGCCAAATGTCCTCAGAAACAAACTATATATTTAAGAGCAAGGACAAAGTCAGCACCTGGCGAGCCCCTGCAGCTCAGTGCTGTGTTCACTTGGATTCCTGAATTTGCTACTGTTTTAAGAGTCAAAAATTGCAAAAACTGTAGTTGTAAAGCAACTAATGTATTTTAGAGGATCATTTTTTACAGTTGAAGAATAATGCGACATAGAAGGCTGACGGTCAATATGGACAAATATCAGAAACACCCTCCTAAAGCTATGTTCATACGCGAAACAAAGCTATTAATAAAATCAACGGGAGGATACACTTGGCTGATTTTTACAGCACCACCACCAGCCTGCAATATATTTGATTTGATCTTTTGATAGGTTTGTTTGGAATCTGAACTCAAAACAGAATATCCAATTTCAAATCTTCTTGATCATCTACATTATTCCTGTGTAAGCAGAATACACAACACCAATTATAAATGCTGATAATACCCCGAGACAAAATTTCTTTTCAGTAACATAGGTTTTGAGAAAAATAATATTTGCATGAAATGATTCCTTTCCACGACCACGACAAGACAATTTCACTAAAATGAACTATACCTTAAGCTGGATTCACGTTCAGATTATCAAACATGATGCCATTAATTTGGTCAATGCCAATGTCAGATATGGGCTCAATGGGCAGCTCATCATCATCAGTCGAGGGAATGCCACTGAGTTGTTCTCTGCTGAATTCATCTGCAGAGCATACAAGAATAGGGTTTGATAACATAATAACTTGACGAGAAGCAAGTTCAAAAATGATTGCACAGTGCTTCTTGTTCTGCCTTGAAATTTTCATGTTTCATGTTTTTTTTGAAAGATTTCAAAAGCCAGGAAAAACCCATCATAGATGTAAAACCATTTCTAGAAAGGCACGTTAGGTTATACCAAACATTGTGCTCAAGGAGGTTGGAGGAGGGGTAGCCATAAAGTTCAAGCCAATATAAAATCCAATTGCAAGTACTACCGTCACCATTACATAAGTTGGCACAGCCAGTGCCCAGTACCTGAAAAGGTTAGACACAAGTGATGAAAAGCGCCATAACAAATTTTACAAACAAGTTTTTGAGCTATATGCCGTTCACAGAATAGAATGATGAGTCCAATGTTATAAATATTGTATAAGCTGTTACAGATTTAGACCTAATCAGCTAATCCTAATCACGAGATCAATATTAAGCAATGCAAAATCAGAAATACAATCAAGCAAGATTTATGGTGGTTAAACCTCAATATGAGAGCAATCAGCTAAGTCCTGTTGTCACTGCATATTTTTCACTATGAAAGAGAATTACAATAGTGAACACGCACATATCAGACTATATTTATCTAAAAAAAACAGATCTCCAATAAATCCTTCATATAGTAGGAATATCAAGGCACCTAAAACATGTATGAATAGGCATATTAGGTCACTCTGTTGTACACGCACATATAGGCTATATTTATCTCAAAAAAGTAAAAAAACAAAAGATCTGCAATAGATCCTTCATATAGTAGGAATATTTAGGCACCTAAAACATGTATGAATAGGCATATTAGGTCACTCTGTTGTACAACAAATTAGATCACCTCAAAGGCATGCTTGTTATCATTATTTTCAAAGAAAGTTCACTTCAATTCGTGACTTTTTTGGATTTTGAATAGCTGTTGTAGTTTGGTACCAGCCAAGACGCAAATACAGCTCAATATTGGACAGTGCCAGGATGTCCAATCCAGATTGACCGGCATTTGACCATTTACAGTACAGATATCAATTCAAATATTTGCAGTACTTCAACATTCATACTCTGGGAACTTAAATTCTTTTTCTTTTATTTCTCGAGAAATCAGTAAAAGTATGGATTGTTTAGTTACTGAACTCCAATATTTTTTTATACCTGATACAAGGTGACATTTTCAATTGTGAACATTTGGCCATGTTTCCAAATAAAATTCATTATGAAACAATCAACCACTCAGCTCAACTCAACTCAACTGAGTTGAAAGTCAGCAAAAACTAGCAAAACAAATCCACTAAAATATCATGAAAGTATGCTAATCTGCATTTGTATTAGGCATATTGAAGATTCCGTGACAAAATAATGACACATGAAAGCAGGATATTAATTGGAGATAGATATACACATCAGGAATTTAATGAAACTGTAATTATAAAAAGCAAGCATATATTCCATTTCACTGACCTGCTTGGATAGTAATAGATCCCAATAGAATGCAACCAACGGTCAGGAACATATGCCCATATAATGAAAATGACTGCTCAGAGTAAAAAGAAGGTTTTAGATGCCATTAATTTTTTTCTGCCTCTTACAACCAAAGCAATAAACAAACAGTAACATTCAAATTGTCAACACAAGCATATAACTTTAACCCATTTGACCAAGAATAAAAGCACCAAAAAATAGCCCATTTTACATGGAAGGCACAATCTCGTGCACATGCAAGAAACCATGCAATTAAGTTGTTTGAATCCACTTCAGGTCCCATGCAATTTGTTCAATTCATATTATGTAATCAAGAAATAAACCAACAATTTGATCAGTTATAAATTACCAGCCATCACTTACAAAGTCCAATAAACTGATCATTTCTTATTATTTTTATTTTTTTATAGTAAATATAACTTAGCGCCCTTTAAAAACGATTATAATTCCTTGAAATGCATATTTACTCGCTTATGTCAATTTATCCAAGTTCACCTAGAAGTACCAAGTTCGGGGACAAATATGATACAGTCACAATGCAGTCTATATAGACAATCAGAACATTTTATACATCAATAAAAAAGGTGCCACGGACCTGTGGCAACAACAGTGGTAATGGATCCAACAAATCCATAAACTTCGGAGGGCTTTGGGCCATGCTCCCCAGAAACTCCAAAGCCCGACGACGAAGCCCTGTTGTCCGGATCAGGAAATGACACGTTTGCCCTTCGATTCTTGGAGAAACTCAGAACCCTTCGAGGGCTATTCACGGAACAAGGTTCGTCCATGGAAAATTTTCCTGTGAAAATTTTAATTCTGGCACTATGTTGAACACCTAGCAAGCAGTTATGTATACATGAAGGCGTGGCTGCAATGAACGGTGTTACTTTAGGATTACAGTAATTTGATAATGTACAAACCCACCATAGCTTATCAAGAAATTTTTTAAACTTTACAAAGTAAAATGAGTAAAATGAAATCTTAGATTCTAAGTCTCCAATCAAAAGAAAGAGCAAGCCCTGTCAGCTCACGCAAAAATTATTATCCATTCGACACAAAATTAAGTTCAACATAAAACCCCAAAAAATAAAAAACACGTTCAACAAAAAAAAAAAAACAAGAACCATAAAAAAAATTACATAAAAATAAGAAAATGAAACGATTAAAAAATTACGAAAAATCAATTAGGGTTTTACCTTTCGCATATCGCTGCAGCTGAAAATCCAATTGAGAGTTTTTCGACCTCAAGATTATTCTAAATTAAAATGGGTTACTGAGAGATTTCATACATTGTAACGTAAAATCGACTGATTTACGAGCAGCCCACTCAACTTTAACCTGAAAAAATTCTGATCATTTCCATCAAAAAATGGATTAGAAATGAAAATCTGGTTTACCTTTATCTTTAAATTTGCTGATTCACTGCGGTCATGGCCGAAGGGGATGTCGATTTCCGAGTACTTTGGTCAGTTGGCGGGTGGAGCTGAGGTGGAATTTTAGTACGGTTCGCCTTTTACCTGTAGGTTAGAGAGAGTTAAATGGAGACAGATTTGTTTAAGGTGGGGTCACTTCAGATGTGGCTTTGTATAGGCTAAGCTCCGTTTGATTTAACTAAAAATTTATTAAACTAAAATTAACAATTAATTTTAATCAAAAAATATATAGATTATAGCTTTTATCAACATTTAAAACATATATTTTATCGACTTTCATTGAAATTTACTAAAAATTAATTTTTAATCAAGCATTCATAAGTTGAAAATATACAAATTTGAATGGTGAACATTCTTTGAAATTGTTGGCTCTTAGTCGAGTGATTGAAAGATAACAAGTTGAATTTGAAAGAACATTTTTTAATTTATTGATCTTTTAACTTAATTTAAACCCCAATTTAATTTATCTCTCTCTCAACCCAAAAATTGCATTTTTCAATGCAAAGTCTAGCCGTGCCAACGACGAAATGAGGAACTAAGCTGCCTAATCGACTTGACACTTCTAATCACACGATAACAATGAAATGAGGAGGCACTAATAGGGATGGCAATGGGCACTAATAGGGATGGCAATGGGTTGAGTCGAGCCGGCTCGGCCCATCTACCCTTGAGCTCGGCTCGTCACTTTGACAAGCCGAGCTCAAGCTCGTTCGAGCACTAACCGAGCTCGAGCTTGGTTCGTGCTCAAGGGTTGAGCTCGTGTTTTTTTTTTCTCACATTTTTTACGAGCCCACAAGCCTGGGCTCGACTTGTGGGTGAGCTCGTTGGCTCGCCCACAAGCCGCTCGTTTCCAAAACGAGCCGAGCAAGCTCGACTTTCTAGTCGACTCGTGTTCGGGCTCGTCTTTTGACGAACTAAGCCGACAAGTCGGCTCAGCTCGATTGCCACCCCTAGGCACTAAATTGCCTAATCGGCTTGACACTTCTAATCATAAGACACATTGAGATATCAAATTATTCTCGTACTCTTACGTGTTATTTTCCTAAAGTCGATTTATCTCTTTATGTCATGAATTTGTTAAGATAGACGCCAACTCTAGCCATTATCTTATTCGTGTAAATTCTAGTCATGATAACGCCCCTAGAGTAGGGCTGTAAATGGATCGGATATGGATCAAATATGTCTATATCTGATCCGATAAGATAAGAAAATTATATGATCCAATCTGATCTAATAATTCAACGGATATTTAATTGTTAAATTCATAACAGAATTGTAATGTTATCGGATATCCGATTCGATAATCCGATCCGAAATTAATAAAAATTAAGAAAAGGAATTAATGTTGGAAT
>CAIGRF010252003.1:0-35091 GCA_903798235.1 Fraxinus ornus
TATTTTTGGACAAATTACAAAAATGCCTCTAAAATGCCAATAATTGATAAAAATTATCAATCACGCCAACTTCTTCGCATGGGTTAATCGCCTTCTTCTTGTAGTGGGTTTTCTCTTTCTATAATTGACGGGTTGGGTTTGGACGGTTTTGAAAGTTTTTACGTTGTTTCAGTGTATTAATCTAATTGATTGCTTTTTTAGAGTGGTGGGGCTAATGTCCTCTTTATTTTTCAAGATAGACCTCACTACCACAATTGATATACGAATCTAACAAATTCAAACGAGCAAACAAAACATTTGAAATAACAGTAAGATTTAGGGCACGTCCACTAAAAAAATAAAGAGGGCACAGATTGAAATTGAAGTTGAGATCGAGTTACCACTAAAGGAGCTCGGTAAGGTTTGAAAGGAAGGATTCAAGGCTGGGGTTGGTGATCTTAAGTCGAAGTACTTTTTTATTGTCAAATCAAATATCATTAGTGAAATATAATTTTTTGTTATTTCACACTTATTTTTCAAACTTCTTTGACGATTTACTTCTTTTTTTTTTCTTCCTCCTTCCTAAAAAGGAAAAAGAAACCATTTGTACTCATAACTCAAGTGGATAACTCTCAAATAGCTTAAAGAAAAAATATAAATTTTATTTATTTATTGAGTAGTCTTTACCCCCTTTGTTTGTCTCGTTTAAAATTCTTTGATGATGATTTCTTTCCAACAAAAAAAAAAAGAAAAAGAAAAATCAATTATCTTTCGTATTTCTAAATAAACAAATTGACAAAGTACTCGACCATCATTTCAATCCACAATATCGACAAAAATCAAAATCGGAGGCAAGATATTTTAATTTCATTAAATGTTAAGGATAAAAATACAATATATTTTGAAAACACAAAATGAAAGACCTTTATTGTCAATAAAATTTGATGTACAAGTAGAATAATAAGATGCTGATGCTTATGATTACCTAAAGTGATGCCAGGAAGAATAAAAATTTAATTTTTTTTTATTAACAAGCAAAATGGAAGAGCCAACACGAGTCTGCTGTCAATTTTTTCTATGGCTGCTGAACCCCACATCCTATGACGCAACAAACCTTATCCAAGCCCCGAGGACCTATCTGCTACACGCAGCACCATATACGCCACCAGAATTTTGACTAATCTCTACGTTACTGTACTAATCACAGATCAGATATCATAGACCAGTCTGACATCTAATGGCCCAACAGTCGCAGTTCGGCAATTTTAAGGTTGGAGTAGGACCCACCATTTTATTAATCCAATAGCAAATTTAATTACATCGTATAACGATTAGATCAAAAGAAATACAATTCCAAGCATAACCACATTGCATATATTTAAAATAAATTATAAATTAATCAGAAATATTTTCAAAATTTACACCCGAGGTTTAATCGAACAAATTATATAAAGAAACACAATTTCAAGCATAACCACTTTGCATATATTTAAAATAAATTATAAATTAATCAGAAATATTTTCAATATTTACACCCGAGGTTTTATCGAACAAATTATATACATTTCGCCCCTACACTAAATTCTATTAAAGATTTGGCTCAAAAGTTGGAAACGCCTTCAAGCACACACTTCAGTCCTTCGAGATTTGCATAAGCTCGAACCACTGTGTACGCCGAACAAGAGGTTAGTCGATTTTGTGCAGCAACCTATGGAACAAAAAAATTGATTTGTTGAAAACTTACTTGTCTCAAAAGATCGGCAAGTGTCCTTGGCAGTGCTTCAATGTTCTTCAGTACAACATAAAATGGGAATGGGAACGAATCAAGATATTTTGAGAACTTAATATTTCCCTTCGAAAACTCTTCATGAGAAAAGGATACTTCCTGAAAGAGGAGGAGATCAAGTAAGAATTTGTTGGATTTGTCTAATTCAAGTAAGAGTATCGAGAATGAAAGTAAATACCTTTAGGTCCATAATTGGCTCGTGTGGACTATCGATCAAGATGAATGCAACCATACGCTTTTTACTTAAGATATCTCTCACGCATCGTTTCACATGTTCCTATAAAAAGATATTGGAAGGATCGTATCAAAGATGCATGCACACAGAAACCTGAATCAGAGACAAAAGTAACAGACAGGTACCTACCTTCTGATGGAAACGACCATCAGATATGATCAGAACAAGCTGCTGTAGAGGATTATATCCAGATGGTAGTCGTGCATTCATTACTGCAGTATCCAGCATATTGTTCAAATATTTCAATAAATCAACCATCGGGTCATCTACAATAGTATTCTCTTGTTTAAATGTCAAACTCGAGATCATCTGCTCCCCAGTAGAAAAACATCAAAAGAAACTGAAGTTAGGAAAACGAAGCGCAAATATACCAGCAACAAATGCATGCATACACCGCCAGTGAGAGAACAATATAGTCAATACTTTGAAATTTTGAGCAGAACAAAAATAAGAGCAAGAAGATAAACCAACCTTAATTCCAGCCTCGCCAGTGAAAGGCTGATCAAAATCATGAAGTAATCTAATGTTACCCTTCTGCCCAAAACTTGCAACAGCCAAATTTCCCACTTCCAATTGAGACATTGCTCGACAGACTGTCACTAAAGCTTCGATAGCAACACCTCCACAACAGCTTTCTGACATGCTGCGGGAATCATCCACAGCAATAACAACTTGATAATCACGTTTATTTGGCCGTGTCCGCCTTAGCCATATCTTGTCTTTCCGATAATGACTTGCAATAAATGGAATCACCTGAAAAATGAAAAATTGCATAATTACTTATCCATGCAACCAGTCAAGTGTCATCTTAAAATCAAGATTATACTGTTGCATACCTTCTTCATGTTAATCCTTTTGCCAGTTTTGTAATCTCCTTGCAGCTTGCTTGCTAAAGTGGGTTCCATTACCAGACGCAACTGTTCAGCAAGCTCTTGAGACAAACTTGATGTTAGCAATTCGTATCTTCTCCAAAGAACAGCTGCATCATCTCTCATGTCAGCAGACATCTCAAAGCCATGGGCTTTACCCAGTTCATTATCCTTCATTGAAAGCTTGCTTAGTTGATTTATATCTTCAGTCATGTATGACCTCCTTACAGACACTGTACTTTCAGATGAGTTATTTATCTCATGATCATCTTTGACTTCTATGGATTCTCCAAAGGGATTGTCAGATTCTGACATCTCCAACTGGTTTTTTACAGAATTCTCAGGATTCAAAGCTGCCGTTCTCACAGGGCGTGTATCAGAAGGCTGCATTTCGATTTCCATTTCAGTAGTGGGGTCTTTTAAGTCTGCAGTTCCAATATCCCTTTCTAGATCACTTCTATTCATATCTTTATCAATCTGGTCTGCTGTTGCAGGGCCAAGCGCTTGAGATGTACCCTCCTCAAACTCAGCGGTATATCCATATTCATCTGCTGTCTCATCCACCAAATCCTCCTGACCGTCCTTCTGGTCCTCTAAGTCAACCGAGACTTTAACTCTCTCTTTCCATCCATCAAGTGCATCCCCAACATTACGAAAAGGGTTCGGCTGATTTCTCTGAAGCGACTCAAAAGGAGGCATTTTAGATTGAGAATGATCGTGGCTCAGTTTTTTGCCTTCCATAGAGTCAATAACCCTCATTTCGATCTCAGAGGCACTAGGAAAGCCACCCATTGAAGCAAGATCATTTTCAACTTCACTGAAGTTAGACCACTTTGCATCTGGTGCAACTTCTCCCTGATCTATTGCATCAGAGTCTTCTTTAGGTTCTGGTGCAGACTGAGCATTTAGAACATTGTCCCTAACAAAATCAGAAGTCGTCGATTGCAGCACGTCTTTCTTAGGGGTTTCGAAGTCCATCTCTTTGTTACTTTCTTGGGCATTGACTTTTTCAGCAGTCTCTCCCAACTGCTCATATTCTGCCTCATCCAAGTTTTCATCCATTAAATCGCCTTTCTCCTCATTATTATTAGGGTCAGAACCTTCGTAATCGTCAGGTTCACCGTCTTCCATGGCTTCAGTTACATCCATGTCATCCCCATGTATATCATCTTCAGGCCCTGGATTTAGATCGTCAAGATTCAGCCCCGTAGGATCTAAAAATGCATCATCTTTGTCCACGTGCATATCTTCTACATCATCATGACCCTCTTCTTTTCCATCTGCATCAATCTTCTCACTAGATTCGTTAGGATTAAGATCTCCAGCATCGTCGTCACCATCACCAAGAGAATCTTCCCTGGCTCGAAGTTGTTTATCATTAGAAGCTGTGTCTTTCACGGAAGGCCCAGTTTCGTACTTCTCATTCAAGTTATTTGGATTTTCATCATCACCTGGGTCCCCAGTTTTCTCGTCGACTATCTCGCTATCCAAACCAGTTTCCCCCATAGCAGAGTCCAGTTGCTCATCCTCAGTGTCTTCATTTTCATCATCTCCAGAGTCCTCGCTAACACTAAATGCACTGGCACTGAAGTCCTGCTCCATCTCTATTCCTTTTTCATTTTTACTTGGAACATCGCTCAAATCATTCTTATCTTCATTTGGCTGCAGAAGCTTAATAGAGAAAATATAATCACATGCCTAATTTTTGTTACACTTAAAAGACTAAATTTAAATAAACACATGCATCATATCATATCTCTCATAGCTTAAGCTTTTAGATAATGTTCAACATGACATTGGAGCAAACATAGTTTGTGATCAAGTCACGCCGCCACCCCTCAATGAAAATTGTGCACGTCAGACCTCTGGTAATCAAATGGATATGGCCAAGCCCGTGAGGAGGCAGGTTAATTTAAATAAGTTTGTTCTCTCTCGCTTTTAGATGAGATTGTTCAACACCACTCGTAAATTTTCGTTATAGAGGATTAGACATAGATTAATACTCTGAACATCCGATTCCGTACCTTTTCAGATGCGCCAAGGAGCTGATCTTCATCAGTAATCTGGTCGCTGACATCATTCAGTCCATCACCCTCACCCATGCCAGTTCCATGTGCATCTTGAGTTGTATCATCCGTGTCACCATTTGATTGATCTTCAGTAGTGCCAAATCCTTTGGAAAGTAATTTAGCAAACACGTTTGCAAGAACATAAGTTATTGTGGATACCTGCGTACAACATAACATATTAGAGACTCAGATATAGCAGTTTAGAAATGAAACACTTAAAATTAGAAAACACTGTGAACGTGAATTATTGAAATTGAGAAAATTGAAAACACAATCACATTTATTAATGATTTTTTCTCTTTTATCAGTGCTGACCGAAGCTTATTTCATACGGACTTCTGTTAGTGGTTGAAATAGGGAAAAACGTAAATTCAGCTGCATAGAGCTAATACAAATTTGATTGGGCGTCCCCAAAAAGAAAAAAATAGAATAGTAAAAGTTAAATAATGAAAAACTATGGTTTGAAGTTAAAAGATTATGACAAACACTTACCATCCCATGCATGGTCAGAAAATCCTGCAGAAGATTATCACCAAAAGCCATGATCACATTCAATAAGAAATGCAATTGTCTTAAATGTTCACCAACAGACGGACAGAGACTTGGATTCCTTTCTCCATAGTAGTTCAAAAGTTGTCTCTGAGAAACAAATATCGGTTGGTAAACAACAATTAAAAAAAATCATAAAATGAAAAATCTGGAAGGAAATTTGCATTGATGGAACTTACAGCAAATTGAATTGTTTTCACTACATCTTCACATATATTGACCAACTGCAGGTTCTCTATAACTCTTTCAAATCGAATTTTCCACTCATTCATATTCTTTAATGAATCTACAGAACCAGCACGGTCATACTTCAGTGACCCAACTCTCTGAAGCGCATCACCGATATTCTTATATGTTCCTTTGAGGGCATTGCTGAAGCAAGATTCAACTTCAATCATATTCCCTTCATGACGATTGGGATCCTCATCCATATTATTAGACAGATTTCTTGCACGTAAAGAAGCATAAAACTCTTCGGCAGTAATGTTAGCCTGAAAAATGTTAAAGAATGCTCAAACTGGAGATACTTTACAAATATTTTTCTTCACAATACACCTATGGCATAACCTTTAGAAATGCTTCAATAGCTCAAAAAGTTAAAACAATGTTAACTGATAATATCTGAGGATGACATTCGATTGAATAAAATTTGTACATACCTTCTCAAATAAATCTCTAAAATGCCCCAGCAGGATTTCTGGGACTAATTTGTTCCCATCTTGATTCTGGAAAGCAGAGAGATCTTCCTCAAATTTCTGAATCAACTGGAAGTTCTGATTTACCAGCTGCTCCATTTCTTCTGTAATGCCATAAGGATTCAATACAGCTCCTACCGCAGTTATATCTCGACTATCACCAAGAAGATAGTCATCCAGCAAATCCTATCGAGAAATTTCCATATAAGTAAGACAAAGTTGTTTTTAACCATTCAGAACAGCAGCACAGTGAATGAGAATAAAATACCTTAGATTTCCGAAAGTCTGGAAAGAACTTCTGAATGAACATGTGGATATTTTGTACTTCATCTTGGACAATTAGACAATTTTTCAAGTGATTGTCTTCAACCATTTGTAGCAACAAATGTTCATCATACAGCATGGTGTAAAAACCATCAAAAAGTTGCTGCAGTAAAAGTAGAAATGTGAGGTTCACTTTGGTGAACAAAGCGGAGGAAGGTTCTTATTCACTTCACCAGGTCAAAAGCCTAACCTTCTGTTGCCACATGCATTTGAAAGTGGCATGTTGGTTTTGGGTAAAACAGAAATCACTACTAGTACCACTAGCAGAAGAAGTGGAGCCTGAGAACAAGTTTGATAAAGGCCATGTGCATTCCTTCAAACACTTGAGTTGATTGGAAAAACCATAAGCAAGCGCCCGTTGCTCTTGTTGGATTTCTACTAGTTGGTCGATGTAAGAACCTGACTGTTCAATCTACACAAAAAGAAAGAGAGAGAAAGGTCATATTCACCATCTGAACATAAGCACACTAATAGGTTAATAACTCACAATATAAATATCGGCAATAAGCTTAAAAATGCAACAGACTTAACAACTAATCCCCGGATACACATTCGAAGAAATACATGACAATACATCCAGATGNAAGGAATGGACTTTAACCCCCTTTTAAGAATAGGTACCACTACAAAATTGATTTGTTACACCACAATTAAAATATATTTTCAATAAATCTACAACAAAAAAATTACAATTATACTCCTAATCCACAAAAAACAAAAAAAAAACCCCCCAAAATAATAATAAAAATAATTTAGCCATCACAAGGTATACAGACTCTGGCAAACAAAACTACCTTAAAAATTCTCATATGACCTCTACATTAGGCCGCAGAGGATATTTCTAGTTGTACAGATACAAGAAACTGAATTTAGATAGATAGCAGAGCATTTCACAACTAAATCTATTAAATTATGTACTGTGCAGTACCTGTTCAAGAGTAAAATCCTTGTGAAAATTCAGGCATATTTGCTGCAGAGCTTGCATAGATGCAATGCTCTTGAAATAGTACCGATTAGCTGTTTTCCATATGATATCTAATTGCTGATGGGATGAGCTCTTAGAATGGCTGGAAATGGCAACGTTGGCATCCCCAGAAGACTGATTACCATGTGTCAGCAGCAAATGCTGTACATCATAGGATGGCTGGAGGAGGCAAGACCGTGATTGGTTGAACTGATCCTATGTGATGGAAGATATCATCATAAACCAATATAAACTAGAAAATCTTACAGGAAAAATGAAGGTAAACAGAAGTACCAGTAGATTCCAAACTGCAATGTAGGATAAGTTTCATACAAAGATATAGGAAAATAAGCAATTTAAGACTCAAAACACGATACAGAGATACAGAGTAGTTGTACCTCCTTGACTGTTCTATGCTTGAGCAAGCCATAACTATCAAAGAGCTTTAGAAGTACCAAGAATTCCCTCTTCTTCAAAAATTTTTTACTTTTGTTCTCCCAACATACAACACAACGAATTATCATTTCACATATTCTACTTATCACCGGCTTTGTTTCTTCCAAGTACCAATAGCAAGGTTGGGAAGGTACATCCTTGAAGAAATTCCCAATCTCTGCATAGTTTGAAAGCCATTTATGTGAGAATTGTCATTTGTCAACAAACATATGAAAATGCTAAATGTATTAAGTGAATACAAAGGATTAACAGTTTACCTTCCAAATCCCTCCATGAAATATCTGGGAAGCCAACCTCACTTGTCCTACCTAAGTGAAAGTTTTGTAAAACTACTACAACATTCTTCCACCATTCTGTAACCCATAAAGAGCTGCAACAAAGAGCAAAAATTGAGAACAGTTTTGTGGCAAACACAAAACTAGCATGGGCAAACATATGAGAAAAGAAAGCAACCTGTCCTCATCAGTGGATTGAACCTGATAAATATAGGTACCAAGGAGATTCCTGCTCTTCTCATAGGGATCAATTAGGAGGTTTAGGCCTTGAATACATTGGGTGTTAATGCCTCTTCGTGAGGCCTCTTGAACAACGAAATGCATTAAAGGTTGTTGCAATATTTCCTGTGCCAAAAAAAAAAATAAAAAAATAGATAGATAATATTATTATGCAATTCGTATAAATGAACATTCAATCGCAAGAAATCATGCAGGTCAACTAATCAATAGCAGGCACAAAAGCTGTTTTATAGAGGGCAGTAAACTTGGCCTCAGAAATTATTGTCAGGGTGTTTTCAAAAGCATAACATATAATGGACCTCAGTTATATGATTAATGCCTGACTGATGAATGTTTAGGTCACAGATTGGGATACATATAAGATAAACTTTATACATGATTTACAGACAATGTTACGCTGAAAATAGAAGTGAAAAAGCAATCAGCATTTTGGATTGAAGCACAAATTCTTGAATGCTTTCAAGTCATACGAAGAATTAATTTCACAAAAGAGGATTCAACTACTGGCAACTAACTATAAATTTAAATGACGGTACTCAAAAGTGTATTTCAAGATCTAATTATATAACTTTCAGAAAATATGAACCTATCCTGTAAACTGCAGCAGGCCATGTCCAATTTGATTAGGAAGAAGTTATTGACTTACAGTATACTTTTGTATGATCTTTTTCAGCTTCTGCCTGGTTCTTTTAGAGGTTTCTGCAGTCCAGTGGATCTCAATACGATCCCAGCAGCACAATTTAAGGACTTCTTTCAACTCAGTCTCAATATTTCTTCTACTAGCTTCGATGTGTTCCAAAATTCTGAAAACACCAGAAACATTAACTTTTGATATAACCCCAAAAAAGTCAAGCAACCTAATCAGATGTATATAAATTTCAAAATTGTTGGCAACAGAGAACTTACAGTGGCAAGAATTGCACATAGAAGCCCAATGTGTTGTAGAGAACTTTCACATTCTCTTCATGGTGAGGGCTGCATAATTTAATGCAAATTAGCATCTCAACTTTGCGAAATTATTGGTGGAACAGTTTAATACAATACAAAACGACTAAAGGCATTCTTTCAGTTTTATCCGAAGAAGAGTTAACTGCTTTTCCAGTATCTAATATAGCATTTAGCCAAAGCATAAAATGTTCTGCTTTACCTTGAATAAGACCCCCGGCTCAAACCGTTGCTAATTTGTCCATGGAAAGCATGGAGTAATTGAAGACGCTTTCTAAATTCACCAATGCTGGACATCTGAACAAACTCTTCCAAGCTGCATGTTCATTTTTCATTAGATGTTCGTGACAGTAAGTTGATTAGAACACTTTACTAACCACGCTGAATTTCAGTAGAGAAAAGTTAATACATGCCTTTGAATTGTAGATTGGTTGTATTCATCAATATCAGCAGCATGTCTATGTTGAAGAACAGAATACAAGGGAAACCATAACTGCATGAAATTGAAAAATGTCAAGAACTCATATGGCAGGAGCATATCATACAAGAAACAACTGGTTGCATTTACCTGAAGATCGAAAATTTAACAAGCAATTGATTGCATCAACTAAATCTTAAAATTTGAAATTAAAAGGGTCCATCAAGAAACACACAATCCAGTTCTATCTTTGGTTGTGCACTACAGATAATGTATTGCATTACTATAGAGATGTGCAAGTTTTGTTACTTTTAAGCACTACGAATAATGTAAAGCACCCAGTCCTCTCTTCAGGAGACATTTTAATTGTGTATTTATATTTAAGATTACAGATGTCCATGAGATATACAGTATTGATGCAACTAAAACAAGGACCCTCCAACAAAGAATACACCCTATAGATGAAACCCCAGAAAACTTTACAACGGTCAAATAGAATTCAAATTGATACCAGGCTCTCTGAAACTATAACCATTGTGAATGTATCATTGTATCATTTTGAGATACCCCATAGGCTTCCTATCTATGTTGGCTGTATTAATACGTCAGTTTGACAACATTAGGTTTCTTCGACTAGGTTTTATGTTCTACCAGGAAAATAAAATGTGAGCAAAAGACCGACGTTACCTTCGCAGCATTCATCTCAAATTGTAACTGAAGTTCATCCAGCAAAGCAGGCCAAGATTCGAACTCCAACTTATGCCATGAGGACGCCAGCATGAGAATTGGGTCCAATTCATCTAAAGTAAAATATTTAAGGGAGGATAAGAAACGGATTTACATGTATTCCATCAGACAACCATATGCAGCAAAAGGTTAATTACTTACCAGAGAGGGGGAATTTTGCAACAGTTTCTTGTAAAATTTGTACCCTGTTCAGAAGGAACTGCAACCCCGAGAGAGCCTTCAACAGGAAACAAGGCGAGTTAGGCATTTAGGTATTGCAACAAGCATATCCTGCTATGAACCATAAAATATCGTAACAGCACAAGCAGATAGCTAAATTCAAGGATACCAAGATCCCTTGGCAAATAATGATTTTAGTTTTCAGATTATATATTGAAATTGACAAGGTGTAAACCAGGGAAGGAAGATAGTAGGGTGGAGGTAAGAAAAATTATAATTTCACCTAGTTTTGACTCAAAAGTCCAGCAGCAAGAGTATCTCAACAAACAAAGAAGACATAGAAGAACGTAAATTGGGTTAAGACCCTGATGTGTTATATTTTTGGTATCACAGAAAAAGCAATATGATGTAAATCACATTATTTGCTCGTTTTAGTTCCACCCATTAAATGCTTTTAACAGGTAATTAAATCTCAAAAACCTTTCGCCGGTAGTAGACAATCTACCTTGGCGAGAGGAGTGCTCAATGGTAGAGCCAATATCATTTCAATTACATCCAAGATTTTCTGAAGAGCAGGATGATCGCCCCATTCATTCAAAAGCACGAGAATCCGGCGTTTAAGAATCGTAACAGGCTCCACCAATTTAACCATCACTGATGAATTTGGATCCTAAATGAGAATCAAAGAGAAAAGTAGTTGATAAGGGATCATTTTCAAGTGTAAACAAGACAATGTAAAGAAGACGTGGGCATTTATACAAAAGACAAACCTTATAAAAATTGTACGCGTGAGCTGATTTTTTAGACAAATTAAACTTGTGATCATGCTCCATACAGAGGCGGAGCAAGTGTTCTGGCGTAACCTTAGCATCGAAACTAGAGGAGAATAAACCTTCTAAATCTGAAAATTGAAAGGAATGAGAAATTTTACCTACATATAAAAAAAAATGATAAATATGACACACACCTTTAATCATTTGAACTCCCAAAGTATACGAGCCAAGGAAGGAAGATAATCTGTCTGAATCAGACACGTTATCTCCAGGCTGAACAGGAAAAGAAATGATAGTTATTTCTTAAATGAAAGCTCAGATTGGTTACCGAAAAATATTAAGAAATTGCAAGTTAAACGAGTCCAACACAGAATTAACTAATGTAAAATCTTCAATAAGTTTGTTGTACGGCAGATATACAATTGTGGAGCCTTTAGGCAACACTATGAGCACATCAATGCTCAAAGAAGATGAATTCAATATGCTCATTAAGCTTAAGAGAAATGACGCCGTACATGTTTCAAAAAACTTATAAATCACTTTGCTCCGGAAAGGCAAGATACGTAACAGGAACTCTTCACTTTTCCAGCATTATTAAAAGGGTAAAGAACACCATGATTTTTAGCTAATTCACACACATCACACTGAGATTAGAACAATCTGAGTAGAAACAAAATTTGATGTCCTAATCTTTTATGAATTAACCAGTATTCTTCTATAGATCCCTCATTCCCCTATTTGATAAGCTCGACTTGTTCCTACTTAATATCTCAGCAAAAGTTAATTATGGGAGCATGCCACAAATATTGATCACATACAATTTTATTTTAAAAATAATAACAATCTCCTTGTGAAGTTTAGCACTATCTTATAGAGGAAAAGGTCTTTCACAGGCATCACGATAAATTTCCATTCGAGAATGTTAGTGCGCGCTGATGTGTGTTTAAATTGATATTGAAAGATCAGCTATACAGCAGTTAAGAGCTTTATCTAGCCCTTGTTTGGCCCCTATTTTCTAACTCATTTTCAACCACACATCCACCTAATAAAATAATTTTGCACGTGGACCCATAACTTTTCCCACTTTTTAACCACACATTCTACACAACCAAAAATAAAAAATAAAAAAAACTATTCTCTAACAAACAGGGGCCTAGGAAGCTATTAACAACTTATGCTTGAATCGTGTAAGGTGAGTTTGAAGTGAACTTACATTTCGAACAAGGTCCAGTGAACCAAATAACTGATAGTGAAACTGGACCAAGTCATTCAAATTGAATTCCATTGTGGAATCCCAATCGTCCTCCAAATTTTCATGTTCCTCGTCAGCTTTAGTCTACAAACACAGACTGTCACACACTATATTGATATACACACCTAATATACGTGCACGTCATGTAAGTGTGGATATATGTCTGAACACATATACATACACATTTCCACGACCACACAGAGCATGAGACCAGGCAATGTTACCTTTTCGACATGTTCTTCGGAGAGCATTTCTTGCCATTCTGCGAAGCTTTCATTTGGAAGCAAACTTGCTAGGTTTGATACATCAATTTCAATAATGCTCTCTATCTTAAATGCACGTGTCTTGAACTTGAACTGTTGAGATTGGCTATCTTCTCTAGTTTTCACTTTGAGTTTCATGTGCATCCACTCTCTAGCAAACTTATCAAAGATCTCATCCAAAAGCTGAAAAAGTTTATAGTACAATGTTATCTTAAGATGCTGTTGTGAGATAATGGCCTGAGAATGGAAAAAAGTTCATTTATCAAGTCCTTACCTTGAAGGTAGCATCATCCAGAAAACGTGCATCAGCAACAGAATGTTTGATTTGAGCTAGAACATTCTGGTACATGGAAGTTCTAAGTTGCAAGGTCGAGACCTAATGTAATTAAAGCAGTAGAAGAAAAATTACAAATGCAATCCACAACATGCCAAGGAAGACTTAAGCCTAGTTGCATACCAGGCATGAAAACAAAGGAAAGTCATTGTAGTCAGAATTACTAACCGTTCTATAGTTAATGGAATCTCTTGTGAACCCAATTATTTTCTCTAGCAAATTCAAATTTACAGCACCAATGCTTGTTGGCAATACAATATCACTGGATAACAGTTTGCCCTGCTTATTGTCAACATTGACAGAAACAGTTCTCGCTGCACAGCCTCGAGGGAATCTCATAAAAGAATAAATTGTGCTCTGCCAATAAGCTTCAAGTGTCAAGTGCAAACAGCTAAGGAAAAACAAAATAAAAAGTAGGAAAGTGGATCACTTATTTACCAGAACCAACTCCATATCTTGCTCTCCAATCTTTTCAAGATACTTTTTGTACAATAAACTAGAAAGCATCAGTGATAATCCAAATTTCATTTCGTATATTGCAACTTGAACAGGTTGAACGACATCAACATATGAAGAGTACACATTCGACAAGCGCTCAATAAAACACGAAGCTGTCTCCTGAGATACAAGGACATTAAAGAAGTAAGAAACCTTGAGAGAGGGAATTATACACAATGCACACTACTGCATCTAAAGACAAAACAATTTACTGATCTAAATGATGGCAAACAAATTATACCTGCCAATTTTTTAATTGGTTGGTAACCTCTTCTATATGCATGCTTTCGACATTCATGATCCAACCAACCAAACTTGAAACCAACTTACGGAAATCATCACACTCACGCTTCAACTCCCCGTATTTTTTTTTATCAGAGCGGAATGAAATCTGAAATAAGAGCAAACGAAATTAGATGGGTGCAAGTATCTCCTTTTTGCATAAAGAAAATAATATATATTTAAATGATTTCTACTGCAAACATATTTAGTAAACTTAATGGACAAAGAAACATGAAACCTGAAAACAGTGTATCCACATGTGGCATGAGAATAATTGTCTACTTGAATACTATTTTACAAGTAGTTGATGTCGTTAACTAATAAGCAAAAAGCTTCTTTTTTCTTTTTTTTCTTTTTTTATTATAAACAGTGCCCATGGAAGTGGATAAAAATGTCTCACAAACCATGCATTACATAAAAAATTAAAAAAAAAAAAAAAAATATTAGCGTAAAATTGTAAACAATCAGGAAAAATAAATACTTATCCTGAAGTTTTTAAATATCCACATCCAGAAGCTCATTTCCAATCAAAGTTTAAAAAGGCGAAACTAAGTAGAATTTCAATAATTGTCTCATGGAATGAAAACATATTCTAAAAGAAGTAGAATTTAAACTAATATCCTCTCTTTAAACAGGCATTTCCTTATGGGAGTAACAATGTCAGGAGTATCAATGAATTTTAGACCAAGTGTCAGACAGGTAAAATGACTAAGGACTTCAATTAACTTATGTCACAGAATTTGTCTATCGAATCTTTATCAACCTACAAAGATTATACATGGATTAAACAAGTGCCATTCCCCCAGCTCTCAACAAGGAAAATAACCGAACCACTGACATTGGGGAGGAGTGTGTGGAAAACAAAGAGCATCGACCCGAATCACAAATCCACATAATACTAAAATGCTCAAAAATATTAGCTACAGGTATGACCCTAAGTGATCGGCCGTTCGTAGATTCCAACAACATGGCCACATCAAGAATAATTTCAAGGAACAAAAAAAGAGATTTAGTATTAACACACTTAAAAGAAGCTCACGAACCTTTCTTCGCAGCCTTCTCTGCTCAGCATCAAGATTTTCCAACAACTTCACTTTGTAACTACTAACATCTTTCTCAGTACTTCCTGCTAAATGGACACACTCTTCCCTTACCTGTAAAGATGCAGTATTAATACAAATCTGAGTAGAAACAACAATATGAGCTATGAATTAACCCGACACTAGACTAACAAGCCCAATGACCCAAGGATTTGTACTTCATAATGCTTGAAGGAAAATGCAAACCTCCTTTTAAGTTTTGTTATGCAACCAGCAATTCACAAGCAAGGGCTTGCCCCCAGACATTTTCATTTTTGGGGGTATATAGGCAACAATTTACTATTATATTGTTCTAGTTATATTTGACAAATACATCCACACAACATTATAAATGATAAAGAAATATTCAACAGAATCAATCTTTAGCTCATAAGATAAATATATACTTTCAAAACTGGTTCCCAAAATCAAAACAAATAACCAATGATTTCAAAAATTGATTAAAAAAAATAGGACAAAATACATAAAGTATCAATAAATCACAATGAAAACATTCCTACACATGCGTGTTATATATATATAAAGAGGAGAGACCTTTGTTCACATTCATTTTAACTGATAATGTGCATGTAGGTGACATGATATATGAAACGCTAGAACAAAATGAGGTTTTAGCATGAACATTTTGACAAGCAGACAGCATCAAATGCAGAGTGATCACACAGATAGAATGAAGCTATTCTGTGCATCAAAAGTAGATAATCAGGAAAAGCCATGCCCTCAACCATACAGAGATTGGCAAATAGATTTTCCTAATCTCTCTAAATTGGAGAGAGGCAATAACGGATTTTTCACCTTCACTTTTTTAAGATTTAACAAACTAATTCAGCATATACAACACAAACCAGCTAATGATAGATACAGTCTCAATCTCGAGATATCAGCACTTCAAATACAGATGTACTTAAACGTGTGTAAGCATAACAAATAGAAAGAAAATAAGTGGTTGACACGAATGAACGAGCATGATAAAAAGTGCATGATAGAAGTGTATGTTGATTGAAAAATACACCTGAATTTCTATCTCAAGAGAAGTAATCTTTTCCATCAATTGAGAATACTTAATTGAGTATTTTACAGTCGGGTCCAGATCACCGCAGCAGGTCAAAAGATTATAACGTAAACCTCCAATTCGTAACCAAGCACATCCTAGTCTTCGCACAATGTCTACAGGTACAGGGCAAATGTGAAGAAATAATAAAAGTGAGAATTAAATCAAAAATTGGAAAACCTCCAAGTACTAGTAGTTCGTTTATATGCACTCACCAGTAGATGAGCATGCAGGATAAAGTTCACCAAGCAATGGCTCAATAAATGTATCGATCAAGGAAGTGAATATGGGGTGGTTTGACGACGCAAGAAGGGAAACCAGGGCCTTTATAGTTTCCTGCTGTGACATGAAAGTAAGTATCAAAACGGCGAAATAAACAATAGAAACAAAAAAATGCTATCCAAGTCAATTGTGATTTGAGAAAATGGAAAATATACAGCAAGTGAATAGATCAAATGTTCTTTTTATAATGATAAAACACACGATCTCTAGTTCCCATTTAGAGTTTAGCAACTAAAACAAATAATTATCACATTCTTCTCTTTTTTGTCTGAAACCAAACATCATTACATCACATTCTTTCTCACTTCAAATGAAAAACAGCAATTAGGTTGGAGCAAGGAAAGATATGTACCGTATTCTTTATTTCCTTGATAGACTGGAAAGCAAACTTGATTTTAGCAAATTTGGCAACCTCGAAAGATTTTTTGTGCGCATAAACAATCTACAAGTACGAGTAGAGAGAACGGAAAAATGAAAGATTAGAAGTGCCAAATTCATGATTTGGCCATATAAAGATGCATATTACTTGTCAAAGAAGGGGAAAACCTGCTGGAAGAGAGATTGTGCAGCAGAAAGAAGTAAAGCGTGTGCATGATTCATATTTTCAGAACTTTGCCAGAGACTACGGGAAGCAACTCTAAGCTTGAAGCTGTGGAGTGGATAATCTCTGATAGAGAATTTATTTTGCCTGAGATTTATAAATCAATAAAAATCTAGATTATCTCCATAAATATACAAACAAGTAACACAGCACTATCTTCAATGAGGATGAGCATAACACTAAATGATGTGGCATCTCTTATTTGCAAACCAGGGTTTAAGATTATAATGATTTGGACATGGCTACACCTATGGGGGAAGGCAAGGTTCAGGAATGGGCTTTGTGTAAAGACGAAAATAAATGATAAAGAATTCTCGAGACACAGTTAGCCAGGCGTCCAAGTGCTGTCCACCTTGGCACTGCCTTCCACCACCGACTCTATCCTCCACCAACAGTAGTTCTTCCTCATCATCATCATTTCTCTCCAAAGTCTGATCAAGATTTCTGCATATTTATAAAATTATTTGGCTGATATACTTTGATGGATGCCGGTATTTACTGTTACCTAATTTAGCTTGAATTTAACTGGGAAAAGTTTAGAATTCCCCTTTTAGGGTCTCAACTTGGCTTGAATATGCTAATTATGCTGTAATTTCGTTGTCTCTGTGCAGTTTGCTATTTATGATAAAGTAGTTAGCTTTTCGTTGTTGGAAATAATTGATCACTTTTGATAGCTCCTGGCACACATTCAGAGTCTTGTTCATTGGACATGACAAAACATATGAACTTGATCCAAAAGTTATAAGCACGAGAGACCAATTCAACCCAAAAGGTGGATACCATTATCCATGTAATAAATCTATACTGGTAACTGAAACTTTTTCGGTTTTTACAAATAACTAAATAAATAAAAGAGAGAGAGAGAGAGAGAGAAGAGAACAAAAATTCTGAAGGGTTTAACTGATGACTGTCATATAATCATACAAAACTAGAACATCAAGAAAAATAATCACGAGAGAACTTGAATGATCAATCAAAAGAGATAAATGTAAATAAAATCTTACAACATCTGGTCGATTGTTGCCATTTTCAAAGGCAAAAAAACCTTTTGGGGCAGCAGAATACAGTGGCCATCATGCCCAGAGAGGTTCTGCGTAACCAGTAGATAAAAGTCAAACCAATGAGCCTAACAAGAACAAACCAAAAATTTGTCTAGTGGTAAATCAACATTAGTCTGACCAATACCTCTGCTAGAAGAGGGCAGTATTCCCACAGTGTTGTATGCCACCTAAACCACATCTCAATAATGAAACTGGATATTTTTTCATTCGCTGCAGTATACAAGAAGACACTTGTTAAAAAGATGCCAGTAAAAAATGGTGTGACTAGATATATAGAGAAACACGAACCTGCATGAATTGATTCCCAAGCATCCAGGGTCCACAAAATCTTTTGATGAGATAAAAGGTCAGTTGGAGGCCTTGACGAGAAATTCAACGAGAAGTTCAAAGTTGATTCAAGAAGACCAGACAGATTAGATAAAGCCTGTTATAATAAGAAAATGTCTGTCACGGACAAGTCTAAAATATACAAAAAAGAATTTTCTAGGGAAATTTGTTGAAGAATATCTTTCTATATCAACCAGAAAATCAGTCGATAAGAAAAGAAGAAGAAGAAGAACAAAATTTCAAGTAGCCCTTAATTAAGTTAAGGAAGAAAGGAGAAGTCATACGTGATGTTGTTCTTCAGTGTTAACCAGAGTAATCTTTGTTAGATGCTGGAGTAGCCCCAAATCAAGGAAAAAACTTATCTCGTCTGTTATAGGTAGTGTTTCTAGCCAGCAGTCTACACCAGATCTTCTACATAAAATATCAGGAGAGAAGACGCAACAAACAGATGAAACTGTGTGTGTAGATGCTTGCTTAGCAGTTCCTACAATGTCTTTCAACTTCTGCTTCTCAAAATCCAATCTTCTCAAAAGCATCTACAAGAATGACATGTATGTAAATGTCGAAGAACTTCATTTCAATGAAAATAAGAATGGAACATCATGAAGCATACCTGATACATTTCTTCCAACTGCTGTGGAACAGTGAAATCCCCATCATCTGCTTTGCTAATAATATATGATGACATCGAAACGCCTTCAAAAACGTAAACATCCGCTCAAATCAAATTGCACATCTAACAAGAAACAAATAAATAGTACTGATAATGAGATCAATACTGAATCCGAGTTGGAATGCAACACCAAACCAAATCCAAGTATCAAAATATCTACAGATGAAGAAGACCTCTATATAAGTCATCAATCCTATATTTGATGAGATTATGATTTAGAAGATCACAAATTCTTGAGTCCAACAATACCCCCATTAAAGTTAACAAATTAAAGCACCTGCGAAGAAAGAACGATAATTCACAGCACCAGTCTAACCAGTTCTACCCCATTAAAATTAACATATTTCAGCACCTGAGAAGAGCGTATGAGAATTCACAGGACAAATACTGGACTAAAGGCTACAAGTCCGAAAAGAACATGATGATTCTACCTTGCACAGCAATGAAGCGAAGATCCGAATTGCAAGACAAAGCAGCATAAATTGACGTCTCATGTGGTTCACTTGCAGCTATAGAAAACATGAGAGGTAATACAGAAAGAAATAACAGTAAGAGAATAGAAAAGAAGAAAAACAAAAAAAGCCAGGATAACATCTTAATACAAACTGCTCTTCCGAATAGAGCTGATAAATAAGTAAAAGCATACCAAGCTTCCAAAACTTCATTTTTCTGGGCCAGTTCAATTCACAAAGTTCTGAAAGCTGAATCTGTTTGTTGTACAACTCAGCCGACGAAGGCAGAAACGGGTGTCCACCATGTGCCCAGAGCAAAGACTTTTGTGAATGAAAAGAAAAGTATGAAATTCCTTGCAGGTTCTTCATTTCCTTCTAAACAACACAAAGTCAACTCTAGCATATGTAACAGAGAGATGAAGAAAAGAACTGGAAAAGGGGAAAGGCAAAGGAACGAAGTCAATACCTGAAAATTTTCTACTTCTCTTGGGCAAAATTCCCACAATTTCACAGCATCTTTCATCAAAGAACGCCAAATAAAATTTTCTACTTCTCTTGGGCAAAATTCCGACAATTTCACAGCATCTTTCATCGATGAATGCCAAATAACTAACGAACATTCTTCTCGGGATGAAATGATAAAATTCCAAAAGAGTATATGATGCTCAAGAAGGTCACTGTATGATTGAAAAAGTACATCAAAAGTAGGTGACTCGACAATCAATTCAAGCACTTTTTCTTCCACCCTTCGTAGTGAACTGAAAACGTTTTCAAAACGTTGATTTCTTTTACCATAGCTGTTCTCAGTCTCATGACTCCATTGCTGAAAGGTAAGTCTCAGTAGGGGAATACACTTGATTGAGTTGATTAGAATTCCACGACAGGAACTTAACATATCAACAGATGCAGTTGCGTCAACCAATTCCATGGAAAGTCTGGGTATAGACATGACATCTCTCTCAGTTGAACTTAAAGACATAAGCTTTCTACATGAATGAAGTATCTGATTCCAAATAGGATGTTCGATTTCCTTTTTCAGTAAACCAGAAAACCAATTGAAAAATGTACCAAATGACTGTAATTGAGAACCAAGCCACTCAAACCAGTAAAGATAAAGGCAGTAATCGCTTTCAGTGGCCTGCTCAAATGCCCAATTAGCAGCAAAGAACAGCTTTTTCTTGGCTAATACCAAGTCATGGTTATTTTGCATGCCACAGTTTGTAAGCATATCATTTGAAGCCTTGGGAAACATAGTGGAACGTAGCAACCTAACTTCCGTGAGGTAAATATTTGCTGCGCCTCTATCGAGTAGATTTTGTTCTATTAGATGACCGCTCGAGCTACTTCCAAATGATTGACATGCAAACTGAGCTCCCAAGGACTCCAAAAGCATACAATTTTGTCTCACACTAGCCTCTTTTGAGTGAAACACAAAATCCCTCAATTCCAAGGGTATTGGCCATCCTCCAGGCAAACATAACAAGCCATCTTGAGAAGAAGGAAATCCTCCGAGTTCCGACATTGATAAATAAGAAATAGTTGCTTGAGCAACAATATCTTTTCCTTCTCCCTCACCGAGGGATGAAAGATATGTATGCTCCCAACTAATTTGGAGGCTCCATGTGGGTTGATTTCCATTTGTGACAAGCCTCTTGAATAGCTGTACCCAGCGTGCAAGTTCCAGATATGTAATGCTTACATCAAGATGGCCTCCTTCATGCTTAGCAAAAATGTGGGCTTTGGCCATCATATCAACCAACTTACCAACTGGGATTCCAGAGAGGGTAATAAATCTTTTCACATCTTTGAATTCAATCTCATCCAGATTTTCACTGCATTTCTCGTCAAGCAACCAATTTTGCATTACATATATTTCTACCCCTCTATTCCGCATTGCTCGGGAAACTTCACCAAGGTTAGGATTAACTGTGAGAAACATCCTAAATTGAGGATGGGGATGGAAAACCATTGGCTTACCTTCCACAGCCCCACACTCATTAATGGTGATTGATCCAGATTGCTCGACCAAGGAGTTAATCCTATCGAGAACCTGATAGCACAAAACAGAGACCAGTTTACACTTTGGAATAGAATACATTTTAATACTAAAAGGAGCTATAGTACCATAAATAATAAAATAATTATGGAACAACAAACAATAGAATATACGAACCGTTGGATTGCAAAGGTTTGCATTCTCCAGAACAATCCATTCCCCATTCTCTATAGCCTTTATAAGTAATCCAGTTACCCATTCAAACTTCACAGAATATCTCCTTCTCCGGTAATCTTCCTCCAACTTTTTGATCGTATTAAGAGTACTCTCCAGATTCTTCTGAGACCACGAGACACACAACCTATATATCTGTTGATCCGACCTTAAAATTTCAATAATCTCAACTAACATAGGGATGGACTCAAAGTATCTCATCCTTGGATTCTCAAAGTCTGTTGCCATAGACCCAGTGGAAGGACCATATTCAATAATTGATAAGAAGCCAAGCCACCGTGCAATCAGATCCTTTCTTTGAAAGAATACCTCAAGGGAAGACTCCAACTGCAAGCTGCAATACTCATTTATATAGCTTTCAACTCGAGCAATGGCAAGCCGAAAGTCACGGAAGGCATTGTGTTGCTCAAAGCATCCAAGCAGTTCAGATATATCAGTTGCAGAAGAAAGATTTAATTCATTCAGCACATTTCCTGTGACCTGAGCGAGTAATCTAACCAATGAAGTTTTACCTGAAGATGGTGGGCCAACTAATATGCATAACCAATTATGCTTTACACATTGTGTTACAGCTTCCAAGCTTTTACGTATGCTGGGCAAAATTTTAAGCTCATTATTAAATACTCCAGAAGGTTGATAGCAATTCCTCTCAATTGATATGTTTCCGATGGTTAAGCAACAAGGATTGAGCTGAACTCTTGGTTGCGGATTTATAAATAAGTTCGGTCCAAAAACCTGTTCATATAACTTCACGACTTCTCTTCTATCAGATGGTGTGCGCATTCTTTGCAGGTAAACAGTGCTTAAAAAACAATCAAGTTTTGATTTTTCCGGAGCACCTGAAAAATATTTAGCGTGTGAGAGAATAAGTCATGTTGATATCAATATAATAAATCACGATAAGTAATAATCAACCTTGGATAATTTGACATGAACGGATCACATCTCGCAGATTAAATTCCCATGGGGACCCATCTTGACCAAACTTGTGGTACACCATCGTGTCCTCATGTAATCTTCTATTGAATAATACCAATTTCGAAAGAATGGCTCTTGGTATTGATGGGTAGAGTGAACTACATATGGAAAGGTAATCGTCCTCGACTAACTCGTCAACGTAAACCTGAATCCAGTTGGAAGGAAAAAATCGTTAAGCCATCAATATTCACCGGAAAACATTCACAACAGAGTTAAAACTTGGACGCACTGCCTGTGTATCTAATGACAGACAAGTAATACCTTGGTGAACCTGTTGAGAAAGGACTTCGGAAGGCCTTTCCGGCCTCCTCCCTGATAAGAAGGATTCTGACAAGCAAAAACCCTAAAAGACGTTGGACACTTGAAAGAACGACCCAATTCAGGAATGAAAACCTCAGCTCGATGGTCCAATATAGCGTTCAAACCCTAATTTTCATAATCAAATTGTAAAAATCTATGCATAAAAGAACTAGTATTTAATATTAAGCAAAACATATTTTCTACATGAAAGATAAATAGCAAGTACTGACAAGTGACAAATTCAAAGTAATACCTCCAAAACAGATTGTGGAGCAAGATTAAGTTCATCCAGCAGAACCCATGATCCCTTCTTTAGGGCCTGATTACAAAAAAAATAAAAATAAAAATAAAAATTCCTCATTAGATTTCATAATCAAATCATATTTCAAGACAAATAACAATTTTCCAACCTGAAGTAGGATTCCATCAGACCATGCAAACTGTATTCCTTCATCACTCTCAACTGGCAAATCTGATCCCAATAAGTCCATTATGTCGGTCTGCACCAAATCAGCCAATTAAGACCTTGTAATGCTAATATGCATATAAGGTTGGCTACAATACCAGGAAATCGCAGTGTGGGGAATGAAATAAATGATCACTAACTAAGAAGGGAGTTCACTCAGTAACCTGTTCCGATAGGTTGATTCGAACAACGGAGTGCCCAGAATATTTTCCAAGGGCAACAATTAAACTTGTTTTCCCAACTCCCGGACTTCCTTCCAACAGAACTAGAAGCATGAAAATTCTAAATGTCAGAAAGCTCATCGTAGAATTTTCTTTCTTATTTAATAAATACCACATGCAGGCAAATGAATACACAGACAACAAATTCACGCAAATAAATATATCATTGTTAATCGAGGTATATAATTAGCTTGAAAAAAAGAATACCAGGTTTTGAAAGCTGCATAGCACGCAGCACCCGTAACGCATTTCTACAAGTGGTTGGTGCGAGGAATTCAAATCCTTTAGCATCAATAGTCTCAGCACCTGCACAAGATTAAATACGATCTTTGCAATCAAGCATATACTCCAGAACATACTAGCGCAGACAACGGTCAATGGAAAGCACTTAATGAGGATCAAGATTGATCCCAACCAACAGGCAATAAATGATATAACGTTCTAGTAGACTCTCAAGATAAAACTTGTGCAAACAAAATAATCGAACGTTCTGAAAGCTTTTTCCCTGACCTTGTGTGATAAATTCAGGTCAAAATAAAACATTGTCCACTTTTTATAACAACTAAATTTCATGTAAATTACTTGACATGTTTCAGTTAAAAGTCTCTTTAATGTAAGCTAGCAAGATGTACGAGTACGCAAGATAAAACTATACAAATTTTATTTCACTAAGAAAGGATTAAGTCTCTGTTTGAGCTCCATTTTGTGGGAAATAGAGTTTGTAATAGTGAATGTTTTGGAGAATGTGTTGTTAAAAAGTAGGAAAAAGTTTTAGGCTTACGTGTAAAATTATTTTATTGGAAAAATGTGTGTTGAAAATGAGTTTTTAGATAAGAGGCTCGAATAGGGGCTAAATCTCCTCCTCCACCAAAAACAGGAAGGATATATAGATAATCTTTTGATTCCATCTAGCGAGAACTGAATGTCAAGATTTATGTAGAGCGAAGACTGTAATATATACCTCTTTCAATATAGAAAGGATGAATTCCAAAGTGGTTGTCGAGCTGCATGCTGTCAGCAGATATTGAGACTGTTGAACTTCCAAGATTAGCCCAACCATAAGATTCTAAAGTGGAAAATTTTGAGAAATCGAGTGTATGATTGTACTCCTGTATTAATGAAACAGAAGCACCATTATATTCTTTGTAAATATGCTTGTTATCAAAGACAAACTGAACGTGCATGTTAGGCAGCCAACTGAACAAGGAAGAGAAATTTGTGCTGCGTCAAAAGAATAACTAATAAAACAATGATAAATATATGTGTGTAGCCAAAGATCACAGTAGCAACTTTCGGTTGGGTTCTATGCGTGTAATATGTGAAGGTAAGGTCATGTTCAAAAGCTCGTAAACCCTCCACTGACAGAGAATGATTGATTTACTTCTTAAAAAAAAAAATTCTCCCTCACTGATATTCACAGGGAAGATTTACCAATGATATTTTATTTCTTTTCAGAAGAGATATTCAGCATTCAAATTTTTTCTGCCTACTTGAATTAGGTCTAACAAAAGGTATAACCAAAGAATAATATCATATGGCACAGGTAAGGTGTTTTCTATTTGCCAACACATTCAATTTCTTCTTCTTTTTCAGAAGAGTCAAACATTAGGGAAATATCATATAGCTTTTTATGTCATTTAAATTATATTTATGTTTGCCCATGCATCCAATTTCTTCTTTTTAGTGAACAAAACTCAGACTGACATATACAAACCACCACCTTGAGTGTTTCCAGAAGAAAAGTAAGGCATTTCATCCTTAACTCTGCTGCGTCGCTTTTTGGAATATTTGTACCTAGAACGTAAGTAGAAAGTCAACAAAGAAAATTTAGAGGCAAGGTCCATAATAGATAAAAAAATTTAGAAATGATATCTAATAAGTAACAATTAACTCAGGCAGTCCCATGCTGTCCTATCTAAGAAAAAGAGAGTGATTAATTATCTTTAGGCGGATAAGGTACTGCAAATCTGATATTTTGATTTGAGTTGAAACTCCTAGCCATTTTTGCATTCTCTCTCCCCATTGAACCTCAATCATAATCTCTTTCATTATCAATAGAAAGTTCCCTGGGAAACATAACAATATCTTATTCTTCACTCCAGTCCCTCTCTCCATAACCCTTTAAAGTTTCTTAAGTAACTCTCCCTCATCAAAAGAACAAGGTGTGTATCAAATTTAATTTCTGGCCCCTCAATTATGTAGATGTTCTCTATTTTCCAAATATAGAGAAGGAACACTTGCAACGTCTGGGCTATATAAACAATCTCGATCTCAGAAACATGTAGACTGACATAAAAATTAGTGTTATTCAACCTATGTCATTAGAAGTCACAAAAGGTCACAGTGGTCTGCCCAAGTCTCTCACAAAAAGACAATGAAACAACTTTTAAGTGCTATATTGATCAGTGTGACTCTTTTTGATGTAACCAAAGAAAATTCCAAATGAGAAAACAAGTTCTATCATCACTAAAGAAACAGAGATGATAATTGGCTTTTTGTGAGAACGTGACTATAAATTAATTAATTTCATCTAAAGAGGTAAAAAAATGTAGTTAACAAATAGCCTTGGCAAGAAAGCTCAAAGAATTTTTTTTACCATTAAGAACTACTTTAACAAATATGTAAAAACAAAATATGCAGCCAAAACCACAGACATGTACCTAAACTAAGTCCATCTAGTAAAACAAGGAATGCCCCATGTAGAAATGCAGGTTCAGCTTGTAAACTTCCCTCCGTTGCATTGATAAATGATACCCAAGACAAGAGGTCTCGCACTGTAAGTATTCTTCCTGTTTGTAAATGGTTGAACCACTGCATGGCAAAAAAAAGAAGATGAGATAATTTGTTGAACAAAGTACAAAAGGTGTGAAGTGAAATATGACACTAGCTATCATTCATATAAATAATACAAAACTATACTTAAATACAATTGGACCTGAAGGCCATCATATCACTATGAAGTTGGAAAAAACAAATGAACCTATCTTCATGGCGTATAGTTTGGATAATTAGCAAATAAACCTCAATGGACTTGCATTTACCAAACTAAGAGTTTACAAGTATATTGTTGAACAAATTATAACATATAAAACAAATAAGTCATCGATGAACAACTGGATAAGAATGTACCTCCCAGAAATTAAGCATGGGATCCACAATACCAGAAATTTGTGGGTTTAAAATCCTGTGGAGAATATTGAGGAAAAAAGTCAATGAGAAACAACATATATACACGTAAATTACACCTACATGTATCGCGAACTTGCTTCCAAAAGAAAGTCTCCTAAACTTACCTCTCCAGAGCAATTCTTTTGAGCTCATCTGTATCACTAACTGAAGGAACCCATATCTCTGTAAACCTATTCCGAAGGGCAGGTGATAGTTCCTTTTTACCATAATCTCCACCAGGATTCATTGTAGCAAGGAGGAAAAATTTTGGGTGAGCAATTATACTCTCAAGATCGGACCCACCTTTCTCAGCCAAAGACTGCAGATATTGAGCCAAAAATATCAGATAATGCTAAAATATAGGGCGCGGAAAACAGTTTATAGAAGTGATTGAAGAATAACCTGAATGTCATAAAACTAGTTCAAGTAATCAAGGAAACCAGGCTGTTTTAAGTTAATGAAGCAACTTTATTTCCACACAAATTATGAAGGAAAAGGTGAATAGGAAGAAAAAATAAATTGTAAAATAGGCGATCAAAATTATAAAAACGAGGCAGACGTGACAAAAGTAGAACAGTAGTGAGGAAGACAAATTAGGCAAATGTTCAAACAGGAAGGCCCTAGAGAACTTCAACAAGTACATTAACATTGAAGGGACTCATCAGTTTCAAGTACACTCTTCCAGCTCACAAAAGACACCAAGAAACACATGATTCACATATATACTTAAGAAAAGACAAACCATTCTACACTGTTATGTATATAGTCTTGGATTATTTAGATGTGCAGGCATGATTGTTTCAGTTGAAGGATAACATTTTGTGACAATTCAAGGGTCCAAACACCAATTTAGTGGAAATCTTAGGCAAAGAGAATTGTTAACAGGTGTATACGTGAGAGAGTTTATATATGCATTTACGTACATAGGGTGTGTGCAAGTGTGAGCACTTTAATGGATAAAGCTCATTTTCAGTTAAATATAATCATCAAAATTTCAGTACTAGGGCATGAGTATAGGTTTATTATTAATGCCAAGTTAAAAAGAACTTGATCAGATCGAAATTACTAATTACTCACAAAAGAGCTTATGCAAAAATCCATATATAGAATTACTGACCAACTTCCAAGATGTAATAACAGCTCAAGTCCAAATTGAATTCAAATCATAATCGGGAGAAACCAACAGTCAGTGCAGAAGGTATATGTTATCCAGTGTTTTCAAATAAATAAACCAAACATCAAAACCGTTAACAATGAACAAGCTTCATATCTATTTTTGTCTCATGGGGTGACCAACAGTCTAGCTCTAAGTGACAATTTTGTTCGACTTCTGGCATACATTGCAGTAAAGAACTGTCGGTGGACATCTATTTAAGATACCTAATCATATTAACCAGGGGCTACAACTGAACACAGAGAAACAGCCTCCAAAATGCAATTGTGTTCAAGTTTGGGTGACCAACTGAGTGAACAAGTGCCTAGGTTCTGCTGTTTAGAGCCCTCTTCAAACCCAAAGTCATATGTTATGTTACGTTACTGAACTGTGCAAGACAAAACAATAAACAAAAAAGAGGTTTAAGTAAAGCCCAGCTGTGATAGTCGTATCAGAAGATGCAAAAAATCCAAGAGACCTATACAAGAGAGGCCAATAAAATCACTGGAGTGAAATAAAAGAAATTCCATTTGAGATAAGATAAATTATAATTCACAAGCATTATCAACCAACTTTCTATTTTTCATGAATTAAGTGATTGGCAGCCCAACGGAATAATATTTTACAGCACCAGAAAGATCATAAAGTCCTATTAAGAACACATAAAAATGATCTAGAGGAAGGACTTAAAACAAAGACTCACCAGTTTCCTTTCTGGTTCCAAAACACTGTTTAATCTCTCAAGTACACTGTCATCAGCTAAAGAAATCTCATCCACAAGAAACAGGTCACCGTTCTTCATCGCTTCAACAAGAGGACCATCTTGCCACATGAAAATGGTCTTCCACTTCTGAAAAAGTTGAGCCAACTCCATAGTTACTTGTTCAATATAATCAAGGTCTTGTGCAGAGACATCAGGATGCGAGACTGGACCTTGTCTGTAACTATTGATGATTACAGAAATTTTATTAAGAGTAAGAGAGGCCTGATTAATATCCGTCGAAATTGTCTGTAGATAAACAAATCCAAAGAGGACGATTGTCAATAGAGTGAAAAATAGTACTATAAATCTATAATTGAGAAGATAAACATACAGCATCTCCAGGGAAGTGAGTGAAAGTCTTCGATTGCGTCAACTTTTCACATAGATTTTGGTAGTCAGAAGTAATTCTTGATCTCTCACGTACTGGGTAGAAACCCTATCCATTGAAAGCAGCAAAAAATCATTATATGTTCCATAAGGAATCTTTGTCACAGGGACTTGGAGAATTCAACGAGCAGTGAAAAGACAGCAACATAAAATCACCAGAAAATCAAAAACAGTTAAGGAAACGAAGCACAAACCCCAAGAAAGTCGGAACTTTCTGTGTACTGATGGCAATTCAAAATGTGTAATTTGGAACGCCTAATAATACTAAACAACTGAGCAACGGTCGTTTTCCCTCCTCCAGTTTCACCAACAAGGAGAACAGGTTCACGCCTCCTATAACAACGATCGATTAGAAAGTACATCCTCCGCATACTTCTTGTCCAAATAATTCTGAAATGCAAATAAAATAGGGTAAGGAGTCGATAGCAATTGGCAAAGGAACCTGCAACATATACAAGTACCGAAAAAGATGCATACTTCTCAATATCTTTAGATTCTCCCGAATATTTTCCACCAGTCAAAGCCATGTCTCCACCGTCGGGCTCCTGTATTACAAAACGTTTTAGCACATTATTTTAATCTTTTTCCAGCATGTATTTAATTAAAGAGAATGCACACTTTAAGTATCCTTCAATATTAATAGAAGCTACATACCTAGGTATAAAGAACAGTGGAGCTGTGTTTTTTAGAAAAATTTCTTCTAAACAGTTTATTTATGTTACTTTCAAACTCTAAAAGCATGCTCCATAATATAAGTTAGATTTTACAAGAAAGCAAAGTTTCTGTTCTCTTAAATAATATTAACATCTCATTGTCTCATAGATTAAAGGTTTTCAATATGCTCAAAGTTTTCTATAAAATCGCATCATCAGCATAAAATATACTCATAGATGTAGTTAAATCAAATAATAAAAAAAAATTATTATGTTTTTTAACATAAAGAGCTTACAATGAATTCTGATGAACAATACCCTTTGTATAAAACCCATTCAACAACCGTCACTGGATAATTATAAAATGAATTGTTATCTAAGAAGCTAGTATCTCGTGAAATACATAAACACTGGTTTTATGAAATAATTGTCCCATTTAGTTGCACCACATACCCTGTAGAGCACTATTCAAATTTAAGAAGCTGCACATAATAACACTAGAAAAATTATACTCCAGAGATAACATGCTCATATACCATTTATTTTACAAATTTATCTATATCACAATCATTTGCCAACATTTTAATCAACCCTTTTAGTCGTATTTATGACATTACAAGTCTATGCACACAAGTTTCAAGCAATAACATGCACAACAAAATACAACAAGAAATGTCTAGTAATTAAACTTTCAGAGCATATGCACAAAATGTGCAGCGTGAAATGTCAAGTTTGAAACCTAGCCCTTAATTAGCGCGCGGGAGAGAGAGAGAGAGAGACTGACACAATGCATGTGCATTTTGGACAGAAGCAAATAGAACCTAACCTGCATGTACAAGTCATCCACATTAAGCTTGACTCGCAGCTGCCTCTCCAGAACATCTTGAACAATTTTTTTTTCACCATCATCTCGCAGCCTCTCCGCCATTAGGTAATAACCATCGTGTGCTAGATCTTCATAGGAACTTCTGAATGTCATGTAACGATCGGCCCATCGGAACAAGTCACGGGGGGTTATGAACCCGTGTTTTCCAGCAAAAACTTTACTACGCTGTCTGTGAAATTGCAACTCCTTCATGACATCAACCATTTTTTTGGCATAGCTTTTGGGGATTTTGCACCTTCTCTCCAATATCGTGCTCAACTCCTCTTGTGGAATTTCATCAACATGAATCTCTACAAAACGGTTGCGGAATGCTCGCGAAAGCATTTTGCGCCCTCCGTAGATGGTGGGTGGATTTTGAGTCGCAAACAGCATAAAATCTGGATGTGCAAGAATAACTTCACGCAGTTCAGGAACAAAAAGTTCCCTGTTGTCATCTAGCAACCTGTTCAATGCTTCAAGCACATCAGAAGGAGCCAAGTTAAGCTCATCAAGAACGATCCAATAACCATTTCGAACAGCCTTAACAAGGGCACCCTCGTGGAAAACGAGATTTCCACTTGCATCGGTAATATAAGAACCTAGGTACTCTTGTAGATCAGTATGGTCGTGATTATTTATTCGTACAAATTGATGACCAGTTATCGTAGCAAGATACTTAACAAGGCTAGTCTTCCCACTAGATGTGGGTCCCTGTAGAAGGACTGGATATCTTCTAATAAAAATGGCACGAGCCACGTTTTCCAGATGCTTCTCAACACTACTTGTTAAAACATAGTCTTCATTAGATCCTTTTACCTTCTCCAAGTACGATTTATACGAGACTTCTTGAGGTATATTCCCTCCAAACAAACTTGAAGAGATTAAACTGCGCATCGACTTAGCACTAGGTTTATCCAATAAATTCAGAAAAAACATACAGAAGCCATCATAAAGGGATTTCTCAAACCCGAAACACCTTCGTGCCTCTCTAGTGTATTCCAGTGCACGGTAGAGAGACCTTAAACTGTACTGAGGCCTCTGGTTAGCCCCATCCTGCAGCGTTTCATCAGATGCCATTTTTGCTGCTTTATAGAAATGCACAATTTTACTAACCAATTCTCTATCTGAATGGTTATCCATAAATTGATGAACAAACAAAATCAATTCTTCATCATCCAACACATCGTCAACAAAGTACTCTGTGAATCTGCTCCTTAACGAAAATGGCAAGTCTCTTTTACCAGCATCAGTTGCAGGATTCATGCAAGCAAATATACGGAAGTTGGGATGCCTACACACATAATCAACATCACCCCTCTCAGCCAAACACAGTGATCCTTTCTCTTCTTCAAGGACCCCAATAACTCGCTGCAAGATCTCTGGAGGAGCCAAATTTACTTCATCCAGCAATATCCATTCACCATTCTTAAGGGCAGTAACAAAGGCTCCTTCGACAAATGAAAATACCATTCCACCCGATGCATTGACTTGTGTACGAGCTCTTTCAAGCTTCACTGAAAAATTCTCCCAAGCTTTTAAAAGTTCTTCATTCAAAGGTCTCTTCCGCTTCTTACCAGAACTGGAATTTCCTATGTCAACTATCTTCCGGACACCCTTCTGGAAGCCACTTAATAGCATTTTCCATTTCTTTTCAGTCATAAATCTCCTTAAATAAGTGAGAAATACTTCATTATCCTATATAAAAGAAAGAATTACGTAAATCCCTGTGCAAGCAGACGGCGTTGAAGAAGCGTGAATAATAATATACTTAGGTGAACTATACCTTGGAGGAAAACGTATTAGTAAAAAGGTTCTCAAACTCCTTATACAGAGGAACACATGCAAACCGTGCATCCACAGGTTTGAACCCTCCTAGCAAATCTGCAACATCACTTTGCTGACTCAAGTTCTGAAGCATAAACAAAATTAATGTGAAAGGGTGTCTACAGCAATTTGTAGTCAAATACAGATTCATCTGACTTTTAGAAGTTACACTTCGGACATACCAAAACTGTAAGTGTCTGACCAAGCCTCGTGGCAAGATTCTGTACAAGTGTTGTCTTTCCAGTACCAGTCTCACCAACCAAGAGAACCGGCTCATTAAACTTAACAGAACAAGCTATTCTCTCTAGAACATGTACAGAACTACGGATCTCAACAAAGGGCTTCTTCTGAGAACGAAACTGAAAAGAGCAGATAGAAACATTCAACAAAAAGCACAACTGTCCCAGAATAAGGGAGGGAAGTAATAGAGAAAATCCAACGCACACTAGCTGCCATTTCGGTTCCTTGAAGGGTAACACGTCCAATTCGGAAATCAGGGCGCAATTCCTGCAGAATTTTAATGTGTAAGAAATTATTTCTGCAGCGGAGTAAAATAAATATCATCATTGAAATAACAGAACCTGAATAATGGGTCTGTTAGCAGGATATAATGTTTCTGCAGTTGAAACTGACCACAACTTTGCAATCTCCTTCATTATAGCTAAGCGATTTTCAGCGGAAGTTGAGAAGGATGCAAAAATATCTATAGCCTGAAAACAGAATCACCAAACTTATAATCAAGCTGATCTCATTAAGATAAGTTTGTTCAGATAAGAAATTCTAACAAATGCAATCATTTTTATCAGACCTCTTTATAGATATTGTCACGTGCATAAGCAGAAAGCTCATCCCAATGAAAGGAAAAGCCCAAGCCCGAAATTCTCTTGCACCATTTGAGAAGATCTCTGCCATTGCCAACAAATGTGGCTTAATAACATTATTCAAACACAACTTCAAAATATAGACAAAAATTATGCATACCTTAATGAGAATCTGCCATGACAACTTGAAGAAGCGACTATTCCAAATTGAACCGTAGTAAGCTGGTTTACTCTTTCAAAGGTTTCTGCAATAAAGGACAAAAAACATAGAATGCTTATGTACATCACGCCCCCCAAAAAACATGTTATACCAAAAAATAAAAAGATAAAATGCTTATGCGTCTATGATGGTTGCTCTGAATACTATGCATGTTAAACGTACCTACGAGTTTTTCTGCAAGAGGCTCCAACTCTTGATACCAGGCAATTAGAATATTTAGCAAGTCCACAGTAGTTAAAGGCCCAATTTTTACTTTCCTCCAAATTGCTCCAAGTGAATTTCGACCTAGTCAAAAGAAACAGAAAGGTTCAGTAGAAAACACAAAAGAGATCCTGCTGTAATATATTATATATATTAGGATAATGACTATAGCATTTCTTTTAATAATTACTGGTTAAGGATATAGAAAAGCCATACACAGATGATTCACAATGAATCTGCTTTGCTGATCAAGTCCCATTGAAAATTATAAATAACAAACAGATATTGATCCCATGATAAATTAGTAACCAGTAGTGTGAAGTCATAAAGCAATGTCAGATAAGAGGGAAAAGGATACTAATTTGATTAAAATGCAACTAGGAAAACGGTCAAATTTTAAAGTGCAAGCATCATAATACTTTTCGATCAGTTTGTTCAGCGATAAAATTGCATAATAACATTCTAACAGAAAATTGTTAAAGAGTTTATGAACAAACATGATAACAACAGCATCACCATCAAAAGGGATAAGAAATTGCACGACAGACCTTCAGTAAAATGAGATGTGTCTAGTTTTGAGCTTGTCACAGTGGAAAATAGCCGAAAGCTTTCGTTCACTCTAACTCCCTGCATAAAATCAACACTCTAGACATCAAAACATCTCGAAGTTTACACTGAATGGAAAAAAGAAAAAATATACACAATAGCAGTTGGTTTCCATTAAATGAAACACGGTGTCCACAGTAAAGTGGCCACATGAACACAGCAGTGGGTGGATGTGCATGTTAGTAAGAGCTTTTGTGTGTGTAGAAAGAGGGAGAAAAAGATGGGACTTTCATTGCACAAAACAACGATCAAATTAGTAGAATAAGCTTGCAAGAGAAATACAAGATTCAAGAAACGCATCTGTGTTCAAAGGTTGTATGTCGATAAAAACCTGTTTTATGCACACTAGTAATAACAAGTCCATATTTGACAACCATTATTTCAAAACTCTTTATTCTACGTACTCATTCTCAACCATACATTCACACAATAAAATATTCTGCATATAAACCCAAAACTTTTCCTCACTTTTTAATCGTTCTCCAAAAAAAGAATTTACAGGTAATCTAATAATTTTATTAATCAAGGGATAATACACAGGAAGTGTATTATCAAATTTAATCAAGAAAGAAACAA
>CAIGRF010252093.1:0-14410 GCA_903798235.1 Fraxinus ornus
GTTATGCAAAGATATTTAACATTATTTTCTTGCATATTTTCAATGTGATATTCATTGTAGCAAAATACATGACCGATTGATAAATTGCGGCCTATAATTTTTTATCCATGACCAATAAAATAAATTGTGACCTTAAAATTCGATAATTTGTAACCAACAAATTTGAAAATACGTGATCGATTGATAAATTACGACCTATAATTTTTTATTTGTGATCAATCAAATAAATTGTGATCTTAAAACTCGATAATTTGTGACCAACAAATTTGAAAATACGTGACTGATTGATAAATTGCGACCTATAATTTTTTTTATCTGTGACCAATAAAATAAACCGTGACCTTAAAATTCGATAATTTATGACCGAAAAATTTGAAAATGCCTGACTAATTGATAAATTATGCCCTATAATTTTTTTTTTATCTGTGATCAATAAAATAAAAAGTGACCTATAGAATTTTTGATTTGTGATCTCGAATTAATATGTGATCAATTAATTATTTAATACGTGATCAATAAATAAGTTGTGACATATGATTATGTATCTGTGACCATTAATTATATAATTGTGATTTTATAATATTTTATTAATAAAGTATATTTAATTAATAAATAAAAACCTGATTTTTGCATTAATTAAACTTAAAATTTGATTTTTGAATTGTGCATGGGAAAAATTCACAAAAAACAGTTTGGGTCATCCAATCCAATCTCATCGCAGCCTAGCCCAATAAAGGCCATATTATGGGCAGGCTTGATATATATGTTGGGATGTGGTTGGCTGAAGTATGTCCAACCATATATTTTAGTGGGAAAGGTAAACTTTCATTTTCACATATGTAATGCCAAAAATCAGGTGGAGCTAAAATCTTCCTTTTTACCACTAAATGTTAATATCTTCTCTAAAATGAACTTTAAAACATATTCAAGACTCAATTTCTAATTATTGAGGCTCAGTCATCCACTATTGAATTCTTGTTTTTTTGTATCAGACTTCCAGATTTTGTTCAAAAAATTAATTTAGTTATGACTTCTAAAAGCAAATGTGAACATGGGGTATTGGGTTGCGTGGGGAAGGGAGGTTGAGTACTAACTTTTTTAAATTTGATGGTGATTTTGTTCTTGACCCATTTGACAGAGATTCTACTTTTTATTAAGAATTTGAAAGTTTTTCTTATTCGACCAAGTACTCTTACATGTTAAAAATAATTTTTTAGTCCAAAAAGCATTTTTTGACTTTTCAAAAATAGAGCCAAACAAACCCTTGTTTACTTCAATGAGAAGTATACAATTATATTTTAATCATAAAGGAATTGTTAATCCAATTTATTTTTCCAAGTAGTACACAAATTTATTATAAATATATCTTAATTAGTCAAATCATACTAATGGAAGTATCTTTTATGGACATATATAAATGAAAAAAGAGAGCGCGCATGTGATATAAAAACTCATTTCTTTATATTCTAATCATTCTTCTCCTCCATTGATTACAATTTAGTTAATTTAAATGATAATATCTTTCTCAATATTCTTAAGATGATTGATTTAATTATATTATTATTCTCCCATTGGCTGCACATTGTAGTTTAATATATTCTGGATGGTTGGGTTGTTTATTAAGAATATTTTGTCCCTGTTTGACACTCATTTATTTCTCATTTTCATTTTTATTCTCATTTTTTTTTATCTTTCTTCCTTTTAAACCACTTATTCTTCCAATAAAACAATATTACACACAAATATAAAAATTTTCATCACTTTTCCACCACACATTTTTCCATCTCACTATTTCAAAAATTCTATTATCATTATAGGGCATGTTTGTCTCCCATTTTGGTAGAAGAAATAGAGTTTTGAATAGTATATTTTGAAAAATGTGTAGTTAATTTCAAAAATTCTATTATCATTAAAATGAGATTCAAACACACACTTTCTCTATTAGCAAAACGTAATGTCATTAATTAAATAAGTTGCATTTTGATGTGATTTGACACTACTAAGGATTCTATGCCCTAATGGTTAATATACTAAAAATTAATTAAGTCCAAACTACAAAAGTGCTTTATTTCATATAAAGTAAAGATCCTACTCCTGTCTAATCAAGCTTCTAAACAAATTTCGATGGCCATTTGAAAAATAAAGAGCAAAAGAAGAAGCTTTAGACATTATTCTGGTAAAGCTCTCGTATTGGATTCTCAATCTTTGATAGCTCGCTTGTAATATTAATACTTTTTAATATGTTGTTATTTAATTAACTATGTCTTTATCCAGGAACGTAGCCAGAATTTTAATCTTGAGGGGGCGAAAATACGGGGGATGGAGGGGGGCGGAGCCCTAGAAATTTCTTTTTTTTGGGGGTGCAAAACTGAAAAATACATTACAAATTAACTAGAAATAGTGAACTAGCGGACAATGTTGGGAGGGCGGTCGCCCCCCTACCCATCCCTATCTCCATCTCTATCTTTATCAAATAGATATTAATTATGAACAATTATTTGATGGAAAATAAAGTACCATTTTTATTAAGAAAAAGATGAACTAAATTGGGTGAGAGAAAAAAACGATTAATATACCAAACTCAACTTTCATTATGTATTTATTTGGGACCATCTTGCCTTGTATATGTCCTTAGCATAAAGTCTAATTTTTTCCTAAAAGAAAGGACAAATAGAAATCCCCTCTACCAAGAGAAAAGAACAACCAATCTTACGGCCTATTTGTCAAAAAAAGTCGAAAGCTACTTTTAAAATTAAAAAACTGTATTTAGACTTGTATGGATACTTTTTTGAAAAATATTTTCTCTGATTAGAAGAGTTTTTAAATAAATTGGTCCACAATGACTTCTCAGAAGCAAAAGTAGAAGTCCTGTCAAAAGGGCTCGTAATCTTGTATTTAGTAACTAATGATAGGTTTCTATTCAAAAAATCTAATAATGAGAAGATTTTCACAATGCAAAGTCAAGTGTTAACCTTAAAAGTTTCTTGGGCATGAAAAAATCTTAGAAACGAAAAAGTTTGTGCATTAATTTGGTGCATGTCGGACGACATATAATCTGTTGTGTTTATATCGTTATTGATGAAGATTTTTTTATAGGATTTTATATATATATTTCATGTCTACTAAAACGGTAAGAATCATCTTTGGACCCACTAATATTGATCATATAATCATACATGTATATCTCAATGATTACATTATCTTAACAAAAAGATGAGGATATTATCAATTAGGGCATGTATATTAATTTTTAGAAGCTAAGCAATCATACTGATTGCCAATGTGAGATTTTAACTGAGCCATGCATAAAAAGCTTGAGAAGCTGATAATGAAGACGACTATGGATTAGGAGCGCTACTAAAGTGTTCCAAATGAGTGGATGCAAATAGTTATGAAATAAATCTCTGTGTCCTCGGCGTTTCTTCTATTTCGATGAATTAACGTTACTTGTAAAATGGGATTTCTTCTCCGTTGTACCTCCTGTATGAGAATTAGTAAGTGATTTAGGAACGTAGGATCAGAAAAAAAATACAGAATGTATATTTAGATAGCCAAAAATTTTCAGATCCATAGTATTTATAGGCGTATAGAGCCATGTAACTAATTGTTGGGTGATTATCATGCCACGTGTCCCACGTAGTACCTCCCACTACCCTCACGTCTAATTGGGGGACCTCCACCTATCAAGCGATTAGTTGTGTCCATGTTAATTGTGGAGCGGTTCCCATCCAATTCAAGGATGTTTTTATGGTTAAGTGTGTGTTGGCCTCGCAGTGTTAGACAGCCTAACATGATGTAGAGTCTCATAGTGACAGCTCAGTGTGGACGTAGAGGGCCTTGTAATGGTAGACAACCTAGCACAAATGTAGATGACCTCATAATAGTTGACGACCCAGTGTGGAGGACCTTGTAATGATAGACGGCCTAGTATTGGGTACTCTACGTATAGTGCTTATTGAGGAGTTTTCACCTTATTGTCAATCGTAAATAATTATTGGTGCCATTAAATATCACATTCCATCTTTATTTTGGACTTCAAAATTTTTTTAGATGTTCTGAATACGTTAGATTGAACATGAGTGATTAATTTATTTGTCATATCTAAGATCTATAAGATAAATAATTAATATTTTTATATTTTGTGTAAGCTTCTATAAGACGAGAAATATGGTCAGTGGCAGAGCCACATGGGGTCGTGTGGGGGCCCACTGATCCCAACTTTTGTTTGTTTGCCTTTTTTTTTTTCTGAGATTTAAGGGCATGTTCTCTTTGATATTTTCAGGTCATTTTCAGTTTTCAGTTTTCGAAAACACTAAAACCACGTCTTACTTACATATTTTCATAAACGAATTTCCAAAAACGAGTTTAAAATTTACAAAGAAAACGAAAAACGGCAAAAAAATCGTTTTGTCTGTTTNTCAAGCCAAAACTTCATTTTTTAAATTTTTGAAAACAAGTTTTTTTCAGCCATTTCAAAATGGACATTCAAAACACAAAACTCAAAATGAATTCAAAACTCAAAACTAAAAACTGAAATAGGAAAAGAATATCTCCTAAGTTTTTGTTCTTCTCCCCCCTTTTTCAGCGTATTATGCTATTTTTCTTCCATATCATCAATTAATTTTTCATCCTTCTGAATGCCTAGGGCTTTGCCATGTAATGTATTGAAATATTTTCGTCACTGCTATGTTGTTTCAAAAAATTCTTGCAACTTAATTTTGGTCCAAGTATGTGTCTTCTCTCTTCTACTTTTTCATTTTTGCTGCATGTGACGTTTTATTTTATATATTTATTTTTTTCTAACAAATATGTATACACGTTATATGTGGACATTTAGTACCTAAACAAATGTCGATCATGTTTTTTACTCTGTATTAAACATTGCATATGAAAATGAATAATTTTACTTTCCAGTTTTGTAGGGACCATGGTACTATGAGCTAAAGTTTATTTCTCTATGGAAGGATCCTTCAATTAAGGCACTAATAAACCAATTTCATTAATTAAGCAACTTATTTTACGACTGAGTGGCCAGCAACACAAATTGGTGGGACTCTACCACATGGAAAGACCCTTTTCCTCCACCAACCCCAACCCCAACCCCAACCCATCCCCATCCCCCACCACACTCCACTCCTTAATATTACTTTGTCACTTGGTTTTACACTAGGCATGTCTCTATAGCCTCACTAGACTAGGTCCCTAGATTCTCCTCAAATGGAGTTCCCAATTGACAGGAACAAGGGAACAAAATTGTATCTACATGTTGTAACATCTTTTTTGACCTCATTTCATCCCCAGTTGACACGAATCTTCACAATTTTAAATTTCCTAATAGGTAATTATATTACACTTTATGTTTCCAACTTTTTTTCATCACATGATTCTCATCTCCATCTTTCATTGATTAGCACATCCTGTTATTGATAATATCAAAAATCATCTGTAATTTTATATAATTAACATAATTTTTTAGTTAGAAGACAAATTTAAGAATTAGAAATAAAGAAATATAATTTTATTTTAATCTTCTAAATGAAAAAAAAAAATTGTTAATAATGAATTCAAGAGAGGAAATACTATATAAATTTTTAAAATTAATAAAATATTAGAAATGTAAAATGTTATATAACTTAAAATATTGGGTGTGACTTGTTATTTAAATAGAGGTATTCTGGTATGTACCTATTTGTACTAGCATATTTGTGTTGCAAATTAGAGAGAGGAGCAGAAAAATAGAGAGCCAATAGAATTGTGTTTGTAATGATAATAAAAGTACAATATTTATAGGTAGAAATTAGGATGCAAGATTACATAATCATAATAATTAGAATACAATAGTCATAATAATTAGAAATGAAGAGCAGGGACGGATCCAGGATTTTAAATCAGTACGAGCAGGCGCCCGTTGATCGTCGATAGTAATAAAATATTAAGAGCTCATTTGATGCCTATTTTTTACAAAAAAAATGCATTTTAGAATATTGATTTGATGAAGAATATGTGTTTAAAAATAAGGAAAAGTTTTGAATTTGCGTTAATATTATTTTATTGAAAAATGTGGTTGAAAAGAAGAGAAAAAATGTATTTTGAAAAAAAAAAATGGAAATCAAAACCTAAAATTTAAATATAACAATTATTTTATTCAAACTAAATATATATAATTTTGTTATATGAGTTAATAATGTTCACCAAATGACATTGTAGCCAAGTTATAATTCAAAGAAAGTGCGAGTTCTAATTTTTACAATTGCATTAACACCACTAAAACTTAACATATATTATTCTGTTTAATTTTAATATCAAATTCATCAATTGTCATAATGGTAAATCTATCAAGAATCCTAAGAAAGGTCACAAGTTCGAAACCCNATCAATTGTCATAATGGTAAATCTATCAAGAATCCTAAGAAAGGTCACAAGTTCGAAACCCTCCATATTCCATTAATTTTGATAAAAATTGTAAACTAAAACTATTACATAATAGATTTGTTGTAAGGAGTTTCGAACCCAGGACCTATAAAATGAAAATACTAGCTCTAACCAAGTGAGCTATGGAAGACGTTTGAAAATAAAATGAATTATCAATTATATATTTTAAATATTTATCTATTGTCAATAAAAAAAAATTGTTCCTAGCGAATCCAGCACGGACGGTTGTGGGGGCTGACCAGGTGCTGGATCCGCCCCTGATGAAGGGACACAATAGCCATTCCCTATTTAGTATTTAATTTACAAAACTCCCCATTAAGTGATTAGTTACCCAATGTGCGTCTCTTTAAAAATCTTATTTGATAAAAATTAGTGGGACAAAAATATTAAATAAAAGAAGAAAGAGTGCATTTATTTTTTTGGAGCATTGAAACAAGTGCTGCATCAATAAAAGCTTGTAAAAATAAATCTAATGGGATAAAGGGAAGAAGAATACAACTATTCTTTTGATGTTGATCATCGAAGATTTTTTCATCGATGCATTCATATCTTGTGTTCTAATTTCTTAAATGTAGATTTTGACAATGCTTGTGAGATTAAATCATTCACATTATCACTTGAACGAATTTATTGAATATCGATATCATCAATCTTCTGAAGCTCAAGTGTGTAGAAGAATTTTAAAGAAATATGCTTTGTCAAGTCTCATTTATAGTCTCTTTCAAGTTGTGCATTAATACAAGCTACATTTTTGTCATACAATATATTCATCTATCCTTATTTGAGTTTATTTAACATGATAATCTATTGAAAAATAAATTTTGTTGTTTTGACAGTCTCATAGGTTATGGACATTCATTTCACAAATAATATTCCTCTTTAAAAACCATACAAGGAAAAATTATGTGAAAAAAAAAATCTCAATGAAGGAAAAAGAGAATATTATTCCTTTGAATAGATTAAAAAATTGTCTCATTAAAAACTTTGCTGTAAAACCCAATGGGAAAAAAATCTTAATAAAGACAAAAATAATAAAATGCGTATTTACTCTACTTATCATAATGTCACTAGAAATATGTGTTTATGCATTCAAGATTTTATATAAATAACATTAATAGGCATGTCAGATGGATTGGTTATAACCACATTTATTAGACACATCATTTTATGCATTTGATGGGATAAAAAGATGTAGACTTGTGATTGCATCCATCACATGATAATGAATTTATGTAAGTCTTTGCGAAATTCATTATGTTAAGAGTTATGTATCATATGTTACAACTTCATTTTTCTCATTTGCTCTTCACATAACCATACACCTTTAAGTGTTCGGATTACAGTTCCAAAAATTCTAAGTCTCTCTAGTATGTTCAATTTTGCGTGGATTGCGCCTTTTTATTTATCTAAGTATTTCCATGTTGGAATGTATTTGAAGATTTTCCTTCAATATTATCGCTTTTATTCATAATATGAAATGCTTCATTATGTACAAAATTGTTGTAAACATTTTTTTTTTGTTTTTGATTCCACTTCTTCCTCGCTATAACAATATAACTTATTCAAATATCTCGATTTTCAATATTTCAGATACTGAACTTCTTATGAAGTTTTACAATTTGTTATGTTTATATACTCCCCAATAGTATACGCCTTCTAAATGAACTATCTTTACTATTTGTTCCATTTCTTCTTCTAAGATTTTTGTTTTGACATTGAATGTCATCAAAATTTAGACATCCATAGATTTTGTTGATATTTGACGTTAATTACAAGATTAATCCATAACAGAAGTTTTTAAACATGAATTATCATCAAAGAACAGTTCGGCCAAATCACTGTCAGCTCGGCACACCCACCATAATTCCATAACATCATGATTACTGATTTGACTCAGACAACGTCATCACCCCGTTGTGCCCAGTTCCTTAATGAAATATAACATGTTATTTAAATACTTTACTGTCAACCAATCAAATATCAATAATAATTATGGCACTCACGTTCATCGCACACATCATGATGATTTGCTGGAGCCGACCTACACATCCAATAGAAAATCTCCGTAATTGAATAATTTGACACTCAATAAGGAGAAACTCTATAGCTGAGTTGGATTGTAGTGTTTATGACTTGACTATGGCGGCAAAATTCAACTATAAATGGAAAGATGTAGTCCCTTTGATGGGGCAGTTCTCACATTCCTCATTGTATTACTACAACATGAAAACCAAAAATCAATAAATTCACTACTTTAATATTCCAAACAACTACCTCTTCCCAATTATCGATTAAGTTAATCAAAACTCATTAACTTCAATTTTGAAAGTTAACAGTTTGGCGCTAAAAGGAGGGCCTTGTATAAAACAACCACATCTCCCCCACAACACTTTTCCTTGAATTACATCTATTTTTCATAAAAAAAAAAATCATGACCGATAACTAGACATCCCAAAATTAGTCCCATACTAGCCCCCATAAAACCAATGTCCTAAGGGATCATCGAAAGAAGAATGAATCAGCAGGGGAGAAAAATCCTCATCTCACTGCCATGAAAGAAGCAATAGAACATTTAACTAACTCTGGTCATCTAGTGAAAAGAAAGAAAGTCACAACCTCATCTGGTTGAAATTTAAGTGCAATCTCTAACTAGAAGAAAGGCTGGATGACCTTGCTAGAAGAAGTTTACACTTCTCATAAGGAAAATCATCTAAAAGCAAAACTGATGAAGTGAGAGTCCTCCACCTACTGAACGAACTACCAAGAAGACAAGAAGTGTGTTCGATAGTCTAGGGACACAACGATCACTATCCCCAAAAGACCAATGAACTAATCTTGATCTAGGAGATCTCGCTAAAGGCAAAACACCTTAAATAAGTCACTAAAAAATGCATAGTCGACCAGGAAGCTAGATATAAAGGTACTTTGGAAGAATATTTATTCGGTCAACATTGTCCTTTCGCAGAAGATGTGTAACTAGAACCATTGCCTGAAAATCTAAAGTTGCCATAGCTCACTGGCTATGATGGAGAAAGAGATCTCCTTAAGACATCTCAACAAATATACCTTTTGGATGGAGTTGCAAGGAGCTAACAACTCTATCACGTGAGAGCTTTCCCCTTAATACTTGGGGATATGACACAAAGATGATTCAGAAAGTTGCATCAAAGATCCATTAAAAATCGGATGGACCTAGCAACAACCTTGTTAACACATTTTTGGGCTCTAACGCTAGAACCACCCCTAAGAATCTCCTTGTAAGCATCAAGTAGGAAAAAAGTAAAATGCTAAAAAATTACCTAGATAGGTTCAATAAACTGTCAATGGAAGTGGAAAATAATCTGATGAGGCTTTCCTCATGGTCATTCTATCTGATTTGAGACAAAAAAAAAGAAAAGGTTTTGGTGGTATGTTCATGAAGATGGACCTAAAGCATATTATGAGTTCTTTAATTGAGCTGAAAAACACATTGGCGCATAAGAGGTTTCGTCAGAACATGAAGAGGGTAAGTCTGAGCTCGACCAATCATCCCAGCCTAAGGATAAAAGAACATTAAAAAAGTTCTACACTCTGAAAGGAAGAAAGATAAAAAGGGGATTTTGAATGACCTTGCCTTTACCCAAAGAGGTTCCATTAATACCACCGTTTGAACACCTAACTGGAGGAAGTCTTCATGCAAGTTGGAGATAAGGAGGTATTCCATAAACCACTTCCTCTGAAAAAGAATATGCTTGGATCTCACTACAATAGGTTATTTCGTTACTACAGGTCAACTAGACATAAACTGATGACTGTAGAGACCTTAAGGTGTAAGTTGAAGCTCTCGTCAGAAGGGGACAATTACATGAGTTTGTATCTAAACCTGGAGAAACAATTCAAGCTCTTATAGTACAACAATAAATTAATCCTCAAGCTGCTTATATAGCTCAGCCCGCTGGAATCCTCTAAAGACTGAGATAAAAATATTAGTATGAGGAAATCAATCTATTGAAGATTCCAGAAGGGAACACAAAAAGTAGGCCAGAAAGGCACGAATATGACAAAATTGTGAGGTTGAATGACACAAGTCTAACCTCAAAACCATATAGTATCATGAATGGTTCGAATTTGCTGAAGAGGATTCCTAAGGTGTCAAGCAGAACCAAAGTAATCCTTTGGTTATAACTATGCTCGTAGTTGGAATAACTGTTCGACGAGCTTTTATTGATAACGGGAACTCTGTCAACGTTCTTTATGCTAAGACTCTAGAACAAATGGGGGTCCAAGAAAATTACCCTACAACCTTATAGTAAAAGATTGCAAGGTTTCTCTGGAGAAACTGTTGAGGCACGAGGTCAGATTACTCTGATTGTAGAGTTGGGAGACGTTCTCTGTCAAAGGAGAACTATATCGAATTTTGTAGTTGTAAACATACCATCTAGCTACAATGCGATTCTTGGGAGATCAATATTGCATGAGCTAAAGGCTGCCACCTTCATTTACCATTACTGCAAGAAGTTTCCAACCCGAGGTAAGGTAGGAATTTTACGAGGTAATCAGGTTGAGCCAAAGTCTTGCAATGTTGACTTATCCAAAGCAGGGATAAATATGCTCCAAGGGGGATAATATGATCGGTCCAAGGGATCTCAGCTAAAAATACCTATTTTAGTTTACCTAGCTCAGATAAGTATCGCAGAAGAGTTGAAGATAACCATCCACCTATTAATGATAGGAAAAGAAATCTACGACCCTCTACAGGTGTTCTGATAATAGCCCTGCCCATAGCGGGGTCAATATTTCCCGAATCTTAATTGATAAATGAAACGCTATAAGTCAGTACGCTCAGATGGATAGAGATTCCATTGTATTTCCTATAGCCATATTCTGATATCGTGCTTGGCCTAAATGGGCCCCTTACTATGGTGAAAGAACCGAACTCATAAGCTTTCTCAGCCAACCTGAATATATTCGCATGGAACCATAAGGATATGGAGAAAGCTGACCCAAAAGTTTCTTACCACTGACTCAATATCGATCCTTTAGTTTGTCCCAAGAAACAACAAAGGCCTCTCAGTGCGGAAATGTACAAGGAGATTCAAAAAGAAGTAAACAAGCTGCTAGGCAATGTATTAATCAAGGAAGCTCTCTATCTTACCTGGGTTGCCAACCTAGTACTTGTCAAGAAAAGCATTGGAGATTGGCGAGTATGTATAGATTTTACCGACCTCAACAAAGATTGCCCTATGAACAACTTTCATCTCCCAAGAATCGATCAAATGTTTGATGCCACGGCAAGATATGAACTACTCATTTTTATGGACACATACTCTGAGTACAATCAAATCCTAATGTATGAACTAGATTAGGATCACACTTCATTTAAAAATGATAGGGCCTATACTGCTGCAAAATAATGTCCTTCGATTTTAAAAATGTTAGTGCTATTTACCAACACCTAGTCAGCTCCATGTTTGCCAAACAAATAGACAAAATCATGGAAGTCTATGTTGATGACATATTGGTAAAAGGCATGTATGCCAAAGGCCACGTCCAATACTTCCCTAAAATGTTCGAGATAGTCCAGATTTATAAAATGAAGCTCAATCCCCTCAAGTGTACCATTGGTGTAACCTCCGGCAAGTTCCTAGGCTACATGGTGAATCATACGGGAATCGAAGCTAACCTGGAGAAGATAGAGTTGTCATGGAAATGAAGGTGCCAATCAAACCTAAAGAAACTCAAAGTTTAACTAGGAGAATCACAACATTAACTATGTTTGTGTCCGGGGTGGAAAAAAGTTCTAATGCACCCAACAATATCAGAAAGCCCTTGAAGAACTGAAAAGGCAGCAAGCCCAACCACCTCTTCTCTCTAAACCCAAGACCATTGAGACCTTATCACTCAAGTGCGGATTAAACACGATTGCGAGCATCAAAATTAAGTAAACACAAAAAGGACTAAGCTAAATTAACTTCTTTCACTGAAAGCTTGTGGAAGTTTACATAAAAATCCATAAAACTAAGAGAGCCCACGACATTATGTAGTAGGAGGATGACTTTCTGTAGGACTTGAACAACCCCAACAGTAATGTTCACTTTAGTAAGTAAAACCCTTTGCTCGTCCGAAGCCTCATACAAAAAGCCCACATTAAAATCCAATTTTTAGCCTCAATGTGCCTAATCACCTCGACTAAGCCCACAACGTATGCATCTTAGGCCAACGCTTCAAAAGTTGGAGAGTTCTTCTAGTCCACAATCGTTGCTGAAGCTCTAGCCTCGCCTCTTCCGATGCTTTCTCTCTATTTTGACTTGGGCCTTAGCCTCTTCTGCACGTCTTCGCTACTTTTCGGCCTTCATATTTTCCTCGTCAGCATGAGCCTGCTTCTCGAGGACTCCTTTGTCGTTATCTGCACCAACTGCAGCATTCTCATACCAGATTTTAATAGCTAGCAGTTCTTCTTTTAGTCCTTTTTCAGCTTTTACTTTGGCCTCAATATTCGCCTCTGCCTTGACCAATCGTTCATCTAAGGCTCTTTTTTCTTCAGCATGGAGAGACCCATTTTCTTCAATTGTAGCATGCAGACTAATGACTCATCTCTTAAGCTTATTACTTTATTTAGCTCTGATCTCATCTGATAAAGATTACCCAAAAGTATGAAATGAATACAATGAAAGAATACATAACAAAAAAAATGAGGAAGAACACACTACAAACTTTGTCTGAAATGGCCATAGCATACAAGATGAACATGTGGCTATGGATCTCAGTCGAAATGTAAGCCTCACTTGCTGACATTTTCGCAAATTAGGACTACTCATTCTTAGTCCAACTCCTCGAAAGTAGGTTGGCAGAAGTTCTAAGCGATTGGGGAAAGCAGTAGTAATATCTGAACTAGGAGAAAGAGTCCTTAAAAAATAAGGAATACTTCTGGACGGTGCCCCACCAGGGCATATATCTCTAACCTCATTTGGTCTGGATGTGCAAGTGGAGGATTGAGCTGAGTTAGTAGGATATGAACTGATACTTGAATTGAAGAACTCGAATTCGAAAAAGTTGAATCTCATTGGGAAATTGGAAAGGAAACCTCAGATCGAGCTCAGCGTGCCAACAAAGGTCGCTCTTCCTCTTCATCATTATTAGCGACGCCTTTTTCTTTGTCCGTATTTCCTTCTAGACCTCAATATCCATTTTTACCTGCTTGGAAGCTCTATACCCCAGACGACTTTTCCTTGGTGCTGTTAAGTAGGAATAATTTAAAAAATAAAATAAAATAAAAATTCACAAGGTAAAAAAACTTGGGAATGGAGTTGATGCGGACCTCGTTTGACGAAGTCATTGCCTTATTTGTATTGGATGAGAGGACCCCGCTGAGGAATAGAAGACTGTTACGATGATGATGACATTCCAGGACTTGATTCAACAGGATGAGTTGACAAAACCACATGAAGTGGCGGTTACGACCTTATGAGGCTTTACCTATGTGGCAATGGTGAAGATGACCTTCTTTAACCTTGACCAGTAGGTCGAGGCAATGGTATTATAGAAGAGGGATTCGACAAAACTGTCAAGTGTTTCCTAGTGTGACTTCGAATAAGAAGACCTACACTTGTCCAGTTAGTAATAGTGATCAAATTGTTACAGTATCTTTGGGTTGATGCTAATGCCATGGTTGTATCAGTTATCCTCATAGTCTCTTGAGAAATGGTACATGGGTGATAAACTGGAAAGAAAAAAGAATTCCATAAGTGGCGTGTGATTTCAGTTCAGCAAAACAACATATAGAGCCTATTTGGTACGACTTAAAATCCAATTAAAATTGAAAATATGGCCGTTATTGGGTCCCACCCGTCTAATAAAAGTCAACAATAACAGCTATATTTTCAATTTTAATCTGATTTTAATCTCTACCAAACACCCTCTAAGTTTTTAGACGTGTGGTATTACACATTCTGTCGACGATATTTCCCTCGGTGATAAACTTTTCATTAATATTGTTCTC
>CAIGRF010252127.1:0-26776 GCA_903798235.1 Fraxinus ornus
AAAGTAGGGTTTGGTGTAATTTCCTCTTTTTATTTTAACCATAAATTTGGGCTAAATTTTTTATTTTTTTACAATCCAAATTGTTTTTGGGCTGGGGCAAGACCCAGCCCCCCCTCTCGATCTGCCACCGTCGCCTGGGGAGAATAATGTGTTGTTCGCCCCACAACTATGGTAGCCGAGGATTTCAGCTTCTACTCAAAGAAGATGTCCGTGGCAATTTTTATGATCAGAATGAGAAATGAGACGAGCACAAATCTTGTGATTTGTTTTATCTTTTTAAGATTTGTGACTGACAATTCTCAAAGTTTTGATGAGTACGAACTTTTGCAGCCTTGAAATGGCGCTCTCCTTTTTTATTAGCAAAAATCCGATAGACCTTGCGGAAGTGTGACACGGCCAGATACAAAGGACTGGATAGCACAATACAATTAATACATAGAAAATAATGCTACAATTTTGTTCATATACTGACAAATTTTATCGAATACAATATATTAAGAGTCAATTTGAGAAGGCTTTTAAAAAATCAAAAGTTACAATTAAGAAATTATTTTCAAACACGTTTAGATAATTTTATGAAATTGTTTTGTCCGACGAAAAGAGTTTTTAAAAAAAGCTAACCTTTTTTTTATTCATTATTATATTGAACATGTAAGTTCTTCGATTTTCGCTTATTTTTATGTTTTCTGTACTCAAGTATCATGAAAGTTAAATAACATGGTGACATTATAAAATTAAGCATTTAATAATTCGCAATATCTTTGCATTATTACTTGTTGATCTTGGTTTATGCGATGTAATCAAAGGATCTCGATTCCACTCACATGCACGCGTACGTATAGTTCTTGCACATTTGGATAAATTGTTAGAAGCACGTGACCTCCTATGGGGAAGATGGTTGCGAGTACTTCGATGGTGAAGTTAGGCAACTTATATGTATATATTTGGTGTGGGACGTGCAAAAGACGTGAGCCACAATAGTATTTGGACACCATGGGTTCATGAGAGAGAGAGAGCCATATACTATAGAGTGTAAAATTGCAATAACTTTCAATTAACACTAAGTGTGAGCTTTTATAGTAGAATATGTGGAATGATAAATGTTGGTTGAAGAGATACGTGGCCTTATCTTGGTGGTCGATGCGTCTTGTCATAGGCGTCATTCTATCAATCGTAAGTTCATGGACATTAAATGACTTTGAAGATTAGTCACCTTACGGCATAGGTTGACATATAAAGAGTTAACTGATAAGTTGATTAGATAGGATAACTTTTGTAGAGAAGTTACATTAATCATTCATAGAAAACTTGTATGAGGATCTTCCAAGGAAGATATTTCATACGTCTGAAAGCTATTCGTTTCGAATTGGTGCTGCATCATGTACAAGGAAAGATATTTCATACGTCTGAAAGCTATTTAAGGGCCTCAGATAGGTCGAGTGGGATACAGATATGTTCGGGTTCGCTTATTACGTGACTACCATGTGACCCTTTCTTGAAGTCTCGTTGAATGAGACGTAACATTACTCGAATAATCCATTCTTCTTGTGCCTTTACACTAATGGAATAAACATAAGATGCCCACCTCAGTTTTTAGCTTCATTTTAGGAACAAATATTTAAAACTATCGATTCTTTCAAAATGCATTTTCTATTTTTATACACGATAAAATATTATAATCACGAGCCCTTTACCTCTGTACTCACAAAATTAGTATTCCAAGTAATCCTTTGAAAATCCATTCGAGATCTCAAATCTTTCTTATTTCGATTTTGATTTATTTATGATCCTGAGTAAATATTATATTAGATATTAGAAAAACAAGAGATCTGGGATTGGACACATTGCAATTACAGTATTAAGCTAAAAGAGAATAAAAAAAAAAGTAATCAATTTTAATCAGTCAGACAGATCAGACTTAGACAAATCTAACAAAGTAAAAATTCGAAAAAGACATTCTTGTACAACCCACTTATTGTCAGCCACGTTTTCAGCTTCACATGCCACTTTCCTCTTCTTTCGCTTCTTTCTCCATTCTTTGTCTACTTGTACATCGTGCTTCATTTGTAGTGCAATTACAGTAAAAGTGGATTAGAATAAAATCAAAGTTGAAGCTTGCTCTTTTATTTTTTGACATCATTTCAAATCAAACTATATCAAGAAAACCATCATTCAACCCCCCTTCATCTCCACCTTCCTTCTGCAATTCTTGCTAAATTTAAATGAAAACCACATTCCTAGCTGTAAAGATGCTGTAAACCCCACTTTACGCCCACTGAAATTTTTTCATTCATAATCCATATTTAAGTATATCTTTATATGTGTTTTGCTTTTTCTATATCCAGATCAAAGGGTTTGCAGTTAAACAAAAAAATTTGATGCTGAGAAGAAGTGAATATATAATGTCAAGGCATCCACAGGGACTAAAGTGTAAGATCTTCAAACCTTCATATTCTTGTGTTTTAAAGTCGGGCCTTTATGGTCATGTTTATTTATTTTGGATTTTTTATTTTTATTTGAATACAGATCGTTAAAATTTAGAGCAAAAAAGTGTATATATCGTTAAAAAGAAGTGGAAAAATTAAAGGAAAAGTAATAATGCCAAGGCATAGTTATAGGGGTTTGATGGAAGGGCTGTTGGTGCCAGCTAAGACCCGGAAAAGGGAATGCTCATCCCCCTCGTCATCTTCATCAAGAATTCACAATTACAGATTGAATAAGCGGGCCATTTTGGTGGGCAAGAATCGGGTTGGGCTTGGGATCGGGTTGGGAGGATCCAGATCCAGTACCCCAGTGCCTACATGGAGAACTACTCCGTTGAGGAGCACCATTGAGTCTCCTAGGTATTCACAAAGTGGGAAATCCACTCAACCAGTGTCGGCCCGCAAACTTGCAGCCACACTGTGGGGAATGAATGAGATGCCTTCACCCAAAATGAGTGAGAGTAATATGGAGTTGATGCTGCAGCAGAGGAAGGATAGCAGCAGTAAAATGATGCTTAAAAGGGAGAAAATGCGGGCTGGATCAGGTTTGCACTCGGGTTCAGGTTCTTTGCCGCCACATTTGTCTGATCCATCTCATAGCCCGGCTATTTCTGAGGTGGGATGGTGCTTTATTTGATTTTTATACTTCATTATATCTGCATTTTCCAATCCATATTGTTTTTATATTTGAATAGTAAAACAGGTAAATAAAAATCCAAAGCAGTAGTTTCTGTTCTTTAGACCATGTCAATTTATTAAGTTTTAGGAGCAAATAATCAAAAGAACATTGTATTTACTAATTTATTTTCTGAAGTTCAGATCTTTATGAGAGGAATCTTTTTATCGTTTAATGGACTGTTCTTTGCCCTGGAGATGATGATTGTTATGAGGATTTCTCATCGATTGACTAAGAAGGGCTGACTTCAAAATGTGGGTTAATTTTCAAATTAATTGAAAGATTGAGACTTAGCCAGAAGTGGATTTCTAAAGGTTATCCAAGTACAGCAGTATTTGCCATATAATTATACTATTCAGTTTGGCTCGAGGCATCAATTTTGTCTGAATCTTCATTCGGGCTTCAGAATAACTTCTCTTGAAACTAGACGAGTTAGAGTTTGATAGTCTAACCATCATTTTGTTAGTAATAGTGCCATCAACTGTCATTCAGGAACATTGAACATGAGTCTATAGAAACAATATACATGAACCTTCATTTTTTAAACATCGAAGGCGACCATGTTTGTCAAGTTCTGGTTGATGTTCTTTTCTTTTTTCTGTTTCCAATTTATGTGTATTTTTCATTTCCAAGTAGAAGTTCTTTTGACAAATTAAAACTTCTTCTTGGGGCTTTAAACAGAGAATGGATCGTTCTGGAAAGGGTCGTCAGAGGAGGACGCCATCAATTGTCCAGAGGCTTAGGTCTACAGATGAAAATGCCAGAGCTTTTGATTCACTAAGCAATGGCAGTTTTATGGAGGTAACAAGGTTACCTTTGCTTGTCTCGTGGTCTGTTTTATTAATCTATTTTTCGTTTATTAGCTCAAAGATCAAATCAATCTTTGTTTCTTCTTTTTCTTTTTTGTTATTTTCACATTCTATCTTTACCTCTTCGCCACATATTGTCTCTAGTACTAGTACTGGTCCAGAAGAATTTTACAATCAAACTATTTAGACGACTTTTCATAAGATCCTTTAGTAAATTATGTGGAACTGTATAAATCTCAACTGCAGATTGAGACTAGGTCTCGAGCCCAGACTCCAAGCGGATCAATAAGTGGTGCTAAGAATCGTCTTAAGGATATTAGCAACGCTTTGACTACATCCAAAGAGCTATTGAAAATTATAAACCGCATTTGGGCTTGTGCAGATCAACCTTCATCTAGCATGTCTCTTATCTCAGCGCTTCATGCTGAGCTTGAGAGAGCTCGTCTACAGGTTAATCAGCTTATCCAAGAACAACGTTCTGACATGAATGATATTAACCATCTCATGAAGTGTTTTGCCGAAGAAAAGGCCGCATGGAAAAGTAAAGAACAGCAAGCCGTGGAGTCTGCTATTGAGTCTATTGCTGGCGAACTAGATGTAGAACAGAAGCTAAGGCGTCGATTTGAAAACTTGAACAAGAAACTCGGAAAAGAACTAGCAGAACTGAAATCGTCATTCCTGAAGGCCGTTAAGGAATTGGAAACTGAGAAGAGAGCAAGAGAAATTACTGAAAAGGTATGTGATGAATTGGCTCAGAATGTCGATGAAGATAGGGTTGAAGTGGAAAAGCCGAAAAGAGAGTCTACAAAAGTTCACAAAGACGTTGGGAAGGAAAGAGAGGTGCTACGGTTAGCTGACAAGTTGTATGAAGACAGAGTCCAGGTGAAAATCTCCGAGTCTCGACATCAATTTGAAGAGAAAAATTCTGCCATTAACAAGTTGAGGAAACAACTGGAAGCTTTTCTCGGATCAAAACGAGGCAAAGATGAAGAAAAGGCGGCATATTTGAGCAAGTCTCACTTTGGTTTGCATCAGAACGAAGAACAAGAAGATGATGGAGAAGTCGAGGATGCCATAGACGACAAAGAAGATTCTGCAGAGAGTGATCTTCATTCTATTGAATTGAACATGGATAACAATAACGGAATTTACAAAAAGGCTTACGACTCCATTGCTGGTCCTAGAAGATTACTCATAGATGATGAAATCAAAGGAAGGAACTCTATCTCCGGGCAGTTTTCTAGGAAAAGCACATCTATTCTGAGGAGCATGTCAGATGGAGTTGAATGGGGTAATGAAGGTGCAAGTAGTCAAAATTTAAGAGATGGGTTGGATAGGGAAAGATTTCACGAACTCGATAAGGAAGCTCCAAGAAGAAGTTATGTCGATGAAACTCAAAGATACAAATCTGTAAAAGGTCTCAAGGATCATACATTATCTAGCTCTAGGTTAGGGCCAGTCCGAGAATATCCAAGTCCCACTCAGCAAAGGGAGCAACCATGGCCTCTACGAGATGGTTCCAGTACCATTCATGAAAGATCAAGTATCCTTCCTGGGAATGGTTCAAAGTCGAGGCTTGCAGATGTCAGAGGGGAAGGCCAGAGTACCAGAAGATCAAAGTGGTGAGTTTTATCATACTTAATTAACTCTTGGGGACTACCTGATAGTTACAGAGCTGAAAATCGAGCTCTCTCCTGGAAGCAGTACGGAGGAAGGTGAAACCCGGGTTCGAGAAACATTAAGAAGTTAACATCTTGTTGATTTATGATTTTACTTTCGGAACCTCTAGTAGTAGTGCTCCGTGTAGCTAGAAATCTGCTTGAAAACTATAATTATTTCTGATTTTAGTTTAAGTTTGTTTAAAATCAGTTTTATAGAAAATTGTGTTCATTGAGTGAGATTTTTCTTGTACAAAGGCATATGGCATAACTGAGTTAACTATGCTGCAATCATCACATTTTGCTTTTGCTTTGTGCTGCGTTTCTTATTAACTCAAATTTAATTTTTATTTATCTCCATGTTTACTAGAAGAACTGCATTATAAAGGCAAGACTTGCTGAGTTGTGTTCTTTCTTTGGAAGTTCTTGATCTATTAATTTCTTGAACGCCATCTAATGAACAGGTTTCCTAGTCGAAATTGTTTTGGAGTCTGAGCTAGTTTACGCGCATTTCTTTTTCTCTATGATGATGTGAACATAAGTTGTGTTGGACATACGAAAACTGTCTGACGGAGACTCGAGGGCTGTAAAAAGTTTACGGTTTTGCTTGGTATTCATGGTTGACAGTTTTTTTGACATTGTGTGATGTAAGACACAGTTTTTTCATTGATTTTAACAGCACTTAAAATAATAAATGGCATCGATTTTTGCAACTTGCACTATCTCAACGATGATGTAAGCAAAGACTGTACAAGTAGAATAATTCAAAGGTTAGGATCTACTTGGAGTAACAATTCATACTTAATGTGTAATACTTAACAATTTATACTTAACGGGGTTCATCTTAAAAGATCAATCTTATTAAGAGGAGTAGCTCAAACCCTTATAATTGATCTATATTTTCATTTTTATTTGATATGAGATTTTATCCCGTAACATGCCTCCACAAAATGGTGACTCGTTTGAGCAAATCAATTTTGAAGCTCAATTTTTTTTAGTTCTAATCGGATTGAATCGCTCGTTGAAACTTAACGGGCTCTGATATCATATTAATATTTGAAGTTCCATCTTAAAACGTCAACATTATTAAGAGGAGTAGTCCAAATTCCTATAAATTAGTCTATATTTTCATCTTTATTTGATGTGAAATTCTATCCCTTGACAAGGGTACTATAATGTCTCTATCCACATGGCAGCCAACTAGATAAAATGTCATGAACGCACCATCATCTTAAAGACTACTAAACTGGAGCGTGTCGCCTCCACGAACATTACTCCAAGGCGGGATCATGTTCCCTCACCTCGATCACAATCACTTCCGAGGCGAAGAGCACCACCTCATTGACTATCACTCCCGAGGACTTGGAAAATACGCACACACACCCTTGTGTGCCTTTGTGTTGTCTAATATGTTTTAACTTTAAAAAAACACGGAGGAATTTAATGTCTTAAGATTGAAATCATTTTCAGTGACACTTTTTCCTTCAAAGTTAGGCTGAGAATATGACAGGTCGGTCCATTATTCAAAATATCCAACATAGAAGAAAATAGGAAAAGCGACCAAAGTTTGTTGACTTTGACAATTCAAAGTAGTCCCTTGGTTTATTTTTGCTTTAGTGGAATCCACCATGGATTTCTTCCAAGTTCTAACCACTACCTTGCTGCAAAATGCTGCTTGATGAAATGTGCACGAAATAGCATTTAAGTTGTTACATTTTAAAATGTTTCTTCATAAGATTGTATTTAAATGCACAAATTAAAGAAAGGTGGAAGCATTTAGATCCAAATTATAAGAAATGGACCCAAAAAAATAAAATTGTTTCCTTTAGTCACTAAGGATATGTTCTCTTTGTTGTTTTCAAGTCGTTTTTCGTTTTCAATTTTTTATCTTGGTTCCATCATACATAGAAAAACTAAGGAAAAGCTTAGGGACCGTTCTCTTTGTCGTTTTCGGGTCGTTTTCTGTTTTCGATTTTCCAAAACAGTGAAAACGCGTTCTCTTTCTTATTTTCGAAAACGCGTTTCTGAAAATAAGTTTAAAATTTACAAAGAAAACAAAAAACGACAAATTTGTTGTTTTGGATATTTTCAGTTATAATTTGGCCAAAAAATTTTTGAAAACAATTTTTCAAAATAACAAAAAGAACAAATTTTCAACAATTTCAAAATGGACATTCAAAACACAAAATTCAAAATGATTTCAAAACTCAAAAGAAAAACTGAACATAAAGCGAATATCCCCTAATAGTTTCAAGAGAATTGATGCTTAGAATACACAATATAAAGACTATAGAGTAGTAGTGTAAAATATGTTGATGAGTAAAAAGCACGTTCAAATATGACTTGGTTGATGACAAGCACGCTTATAGAGACTCGTGGCTCTCATTATTTGTCCTTGCAGAAGCCACATTTGAACAAAAAAATAAGAAGAAGAAAGAAAAGAACTTGGAATTTCACACAAATTTTCTTCAATTTTACTCAACATATTTAAACTTTTTTATAGCTTTCAATCACCCATCATTTGAGTAATTCGATTCATGACTTTAAGAATGACCTTGTTGAACCCAAATAATTCCTCTCCCAACATGACGCTCGATCGAGTTTTAGCCATCTCTTCTGAAAATCAATTAGTATTCAATAATGATAGACTAAACATTTTATGGTATTCGTTCACCATGATTTGAGTGACTTGGTCAATTGACACATGAATCTCGATCACCATTATTTGAATGACTCAATTCATGTACTTAAGAGCAACCTTGTTGTATCCAACAATATCCTTCCCTCAATATGACGCTCTTGTAATTTGAACACGACCTAACTCTGATACCACTTATAGGATCATGTTTCAACAATCTCATCTGAAAATCAATTGATATCAAGTAACTGTGTATTAAACATTTTATGACATTCGATCAACAACATTTGAGTGGCCTAATTCATGATATTAAAAACGGCATAGTTATTTTCTAACATATCAATTACAAAGTATAGGTGATGTGACTTTAACCCGTTAGAAAGTTAAAGTTTGATGCTTTAACTATAGATAATCATTTGACTCGTTTGCAGCATTAGATAATAGAGAGAGATGCTCGGACATGGCAATGGGGAGTGGGCCACTGTGAGGACCAATTTTAGGCAGGCCACGAGCAGAAAAAAAGAGGAGACGTGGCTTCTTCTACATAGTTATAGAACTATAGTATTTTAATTGAGTTTGTACAATTATAAAGTTCGATAAGGTGGACGGTGTGACTTTATACTAGTCTCGATAGACTTGGGAAGTTGATGTTTTGGCCATTTGAATCTAAATATTATATTTGATTGGCATATAGCAAGTGACTTGTGAATTTCATGTACCATCTATCTTTATTTAAACATGAAGCATAGACAAGTATAACAAAGACGTAAAAGATATTTCGACTTAGTTAGGCGACAACTTGTTGGTAGGTGGTGAGACCACTCCTAACCCACATTGGAGAAATATTTGACAAAGTTATGTACCTTAAGTCAAGAAATTTCGTAGACGAACCTCGACCAAGTAAGTCTATTTTATTTAATGAGAGTGATCATTTCAGATAATGATGAGAGATTCTCTTATAATCAACGGTCAGATAAGACAATAGTAATTTTATTTTTTTTAATGGAGCCGTATCTCACACTAATTACTTGGTAGGTGAATGGACATGCCACATCAACTATTTAGTTGGTAAATGTTGAAACGACCGGATATATTTGTTGATGTGATTGAGACACCTCGATGAATGAAGCATGTCTAGCCGAGATAATCCTTTATGACAATGGCACAAGTTATGCCAGGTTTTTTAGCTTGGTGATGACTGACGAGTTGGTCTACACACTGCAATCCAAGTCGGATAATGTGACTAACTTAGACACTAGGGGTCAGTTTAAAGTGGTCGTACCTTAAAATTCGGTTTCCATTTTCACGTTGCAATCAAACGATCAAAGTGAAATTCGTTTTTCTCGAATGTGACATTTTCCATGGAAAATGTGGCAATCAAACATGGCCTAGGTGTATCTCATGAGTTTTGTTAGAGTTTGGTCGAGCACTCATTAACCTTTGCTGATAGTGGGAAGAGCTAAAGTATTCGAGCTAGCATAATCTTTTTTAACTTATATTTTATCGATTTACCGACACTATAAGTGAACAACATTTCAATTTTATTTATTTATTTATTAAAATAATGAACTAGCTGATGTTCGATATCACGTTTACCTAGCAAACATTAAATAAAATCTCCAAAACATGGTTACAACATTAAATATAGCAATATAAAGTTATAAAGTGCTTAATTTTGAATCTATCAATCTTATTATCTTAGCTATGATAACAACCTCAACTAACGATGTTATTTTTATATGTAATTGGATCGTCTTAAATGATAAATTGAGATTCTATGGCTCTTAATGTCTTAATCCAACTACTTATATATATTTCTATAATCGCATTAGAAAAAAATTAAAATAAAATGGAGATGTGTATCAAATATTTACGGTGCTGTCCTCAACTAAGATTTTGATATATTTTAAAAAATTATAAATCCTAATGAGTTTTGTAGATTTGATTAGATTTCCACAAATCTCATAAGAATATCATCAAATATGGTGAAATTTTAAAATATTTGATTATATACATTTTTAAACTTGAAATCCATCCAAATCTTTTAAAATTATTCTATTATTGAAATCTTTATAAATCCATTAGTTATTGGGGATGCTTAAATTTTAAAAGATTTCATTAAAGTTCATTAAAATCTCAATTGTGGACTAAATTTTAATGAAATTCATTAAAATCTCAATTAAAAATACCTAAATTTATAAGGATTTTTAAAATCCATTACAATCTTGATTAAGGACACCATAGATTGAGTTCATTGTTCTTGGCTCTTTTATTGAAAATAATTAATTTTGTTTCATTGCACTGATCGATACTGTCTGAAATGATAAACTAATCCATATTTTAAAGAAAAAACTGTGACATCAATCATGATTATCTGATAATAAAACTTGGCCCCCATAATTCACTTGTAATGATGTAGATTATATAATTCTTCTCAACAACATAGTTAAGTACAAAATGTATATGTATAGATAGAGACATTAGTAAATAAGGTAGGGGTGGCAAAATGGTCAAACCATTTCGAATGGACAGATGGACAATTCGAGCTCGTTTTGGGACTCATTATGAAACGAGTTGGACACAATTTATATTCACGAGCCAACTCGTGGGTCCTGAGACTCGTCTTGAACTCTATAGTTTTTTTTTTTTTTTCTTCAATTGTTTGACCCTTATTTTTAGAATATTATGGTATGTCCAACAAGTCCAACCTTTTGTGCAATTCTATAAGAATTTTAGTGCACATGCATTCTTTGTTATATAGCTATAGATATGCCAAAGTGAGATGAGGAGAGAATTGAGATACGAATGCAATGAGGGATCATCTTGTTACTGGACAAATCTTATCTCTTGCCTTTTTACTCTCATTAATCGTCACTCTCCCACTCCCTTATTTCCTTTCGCAACCTCCTCCAGCCAACGCAATCCCCTTCGGCATCTGTAGTAGTTGTTCGATCCTCCCACCTCCATGCACATTTTTTATGTTATTTATTTGAATAGCATACCAGAAGAATGTTTGTGAGGGCAAAAGAGGAAAATTGCAAAATTCATGTTAGCACTTGTTGGCAAATGTGAATGGTTTGGATTGAAACTTTTGGTGGTGATGATGCTTGATGGATAGGGTTTTGGTGGTTTAAGGAGTGAATTGCTTAAATAGTCACTAAACTTTACGCCATGCTTCAAATGAGTCATTGAACTTTAAAAATCACGCAACTAGTCACTGACTTTGCCAATCGTAATACCAGTAGTCACTCAACTCCCACCATTAAGGAATTGAGTGGAATTCTTGCACAGTTGGCATTTGAATTCATTTAAAAAAAAAAATCAAAAAACCAAAAAACAAAAATCAACCCCTAAACGACCTTAGAGCCAACACTTATGGACCACCAAAACTCTACCCTTCGGCCACCTTGACATCGGACCAACATACCTCCTTGAAGCCCTCACTTCCCTCTTTGCAACCCACCCAAGCTCCGGTCATAACACCAACCGATTTGGCCGAAAATCCAAGCCAAAATAGGCTGTGTGGCCAGAATTTTCACTTACACCACCACTTATGGACCACCAAAACTCCACCCTCCGACCACCTTGGCTGCCGAACCAACATACCATCTTGAAGCCCTCACTTCCCTCTTCACAACCCACCCAAGCTCCGACAATAACACCAATTGATTTGGCCGAAAATTCAAGCTAAAATAGACTACCCGCGCAACAAAAAGTGGTTGGAATCATCACTTCCGGCGACACCCATGCCCTACACAACCTCCAGATCGATCAATCTCCTCAATACGCACCTACAAATGTCTTCATAACATCAAACACTACATAAAATAAAAATTCCCAGCCAATTTAGTCAACAGCAAACTCGGACCACCAAAATCGATTTCCGACGCCGGCGGGATGATTCACGATTGCGGACCACCTCCACTAGGACCGCCTCATCAAGGTGCACCTAATGCACCTATGGGTCATCTCCAATTTCGCCCCCATATGGAATAAGCAGCTTCGCCTGAAATTCGCACAAGAAACCGACCCTTTCAATTGATGCTTTTCCACAGCTTCAACTTACAAATTGGACCAACTTGCATGAAATTCATGAGAATACGTCCGTGGATAAGGACTCAATTGTTGCTTTTCATCAAACAAAAGGAAATTTTTTGGATGTGGCTTATAGAACTATCACCGGCTTCATTTCGGTTTCTTTTCAATTTTTTCTCTTTCTTTTTTCCTTATTCAAAATGCCAACTGTGTAACAAATTCGTCCATATGGCATTTACCATCTAAGTGGCACGCCACGTCATTGGACACGTCAACATTCCGTCCAATTAGTTAACGGCTGTGAGCAGAGTGACTATTGATATTACGATTGGCAAAGTTTAGTAACTAGTTGCGTGATTTTTAAAGTTCAGTGACCTCTTTGAAGTATAAAGTTCAGGGACTATTTGTGCAATTCACTATGGTTTAAGTGGTTTTTGATTTTTGGGTGTCTTCTTTTCTTTTCTTTTTTATTTAATTCTTTTGTTTTAATTATTTTTATATGTAAAATATAAAGTCATCTTCTTACCTTTTTAAAATTGATTAACATTTGGTCAGACTTTTGATTTTTGGTCAACTAACAATCAATTTAATAGTTTTCATCTATTTGGGCTCTAAATGCAAGTTTTTGAAAAGTTTTGGTACCGTGAGTGCTACAAATTAAAAGTTTGGGTCGAGTATGCATAAATGCGAAATATTTGGTATCGTGACTGCAATTTTTTCAAAATTAAAGTAGCTTTTCCAAAAAGCTCCTCAACAGTAAGCAAAAGTAAAAGTCATACCAAATGAACTCTGAGTAATTGGGTGGACGTCAACACAACTTAGAAGGTGTTGAACTCGAGATCAATGTATTCCACACTCCAATGAGAGTGGTATTCTATGATTTTAGGGATGTAAATATAACTTGCCAACATAATCAAGGTAAGTTAAGACCTATCTAAGCCCATGTTTGGTTCGAAAAAAAAAATAGATTTTTCTAAAAGTTAATGAAATGTGTGATTAAGAAAATTAATAAAAGTTGTAAGTCCCATAAAACGTAGGATTGAAAATAAATATCAGACAAGTGCTAAATATCCAGATGTTATTTCACGTATTCTATAGAGGACACCAACCCTCTTTTCTCTTATCATTCATCGTGAGGTATGACTTTTTATAAGCTTACAAAAATGATATCGAAAATTAGAAGTATTTATAGCAAACGACAAAATTCTTGAATTCAAATCCGTCACCCCACCGCTCACTATTAAAGTATTACTAAAAATGCCTCTTTTCACGTAAGAGTCGAAACACGTGTACGTATACATACATATATATATATATATATGTGCACATAAATATATATGTATGTATGTATGTACATGGGTAATGTTTGTAAGAAGGAAATTGGAATCTCTTCTCCTTCACAAGATTCATGATACAATTGAAAAAAAATTATAATTTCCGTTTCTACTCTATTCAAAATGTAGCAAGTTTATCATCAACTTATTATTTTGATGGCTTCAATCTTTAACCTTTCATTTTGTAGTAGTCGAGTTTTCAAAAGATTCATGAAACAATAGCTAAAAGTATTAGGTTGAGGATCTACTTACTTCATTTTCAATAGAATGGGGATCCCATCTGTAATTTTTCCAAGGCGTGTACAATGAATTGAACCCCTTAAAACCTAATTTCCGTGTAGTTGCATTCTTAATAATGATTGATTTTTTCACGCAAAACCTTAAAGTACCCTGTAGTTGCACTCCCACCCCACCCCACCCTCCTTCTCTCTCTGCATATACATACACTTATTTATATCTACACGTCTATTTCCACCTGCTGCTAGTACATTTCCACATCAAAACAATAATCATATCCCACGCTCTCCATGCCCATTCTACATAACTATTCAGAAATTCCAGATTATCACAACACACACTCCTCTCTCTGAAACAATCTCTCTTCTCTCTCTAAAATGTCAATAAATCAATACTCTTCAGACCTACCAGAAGAATACTGGTGGACAGACCAACAACATACTGCAAAAACCTCATCTTCTAACCAAGGTACCGAGACCGCCTCTGCCGCTATGTTTTACAGCAAGAACACAGCTTTTGGCTTCAATTTAAACGAAGAAGAAGAAGAATTTGACGATGAGAGAGAGAATAATTCTAAAAGAGAATTACAGGAGAATGAAATCCCTAAAGAACCATTATTTGAGAAGCCATTGACTCCTAGTGATGTGGGCAAGCTCAACCGCCTTGTTATACCAAAACAACATGCTGAAAAATACTTTCCTCTTAACGGCGGCGACTCGGGAGATAAGGGTTTTCTATTAGGATTTGAGGATGAACTTGGAAAATCTTGGAGGTTCCGGTACTCTTACTGGAACAGCAGCCAGAGCTATGTATTAACAAAAGGTTGGAGCCGTTTTGTGAAGGAAAAGAAGCTTGATGCTGGAGATATTGTTCTTTTCCAGCGCCACCGTTTGGACTGTACTCGGCTTTTCATAGGGTGGAGGCGCAAAACTGCTGCTCTACCACCGTCTACGGTTGTCACCACCGGTGGCGGGTGGAACCATTTCTATTCTGGCCATCCTTATCCGACCCAGCAGCAAGGGATTACTCTCCCTCTCCTGTACCAACCTGTCTGTCTTCATGCAGGTATCGTTTTCTGTGCATTACATTACAAACCTCATCTTTTTTGTTTTTTCCAATTCTCTATTTCACACAGATTACACGCAGTATATTTGCGTGGTGAACACTTCTCTATTTTCCATGGAAACCCAGTAATCTTTTTATGGAATTGATTCAATATCAGTGGAAAAAAGGACATTCTTAGTATTTTCGAACTATTTAGTACACGACTGTTGTGTGCCAATTTTGTTACATGTAGCTATAGACTATAGTGTACAATTCTAGGTAGCTGCACTGCACACACACGTGTGTGTGACTGTGTGTTGATAGATACACAAAAGTTTGTTCATTGTTCGATTATTAGATTCATGCCGCACGTGTTGTTACAACAGGATCAGCAATGCAGAATCAGACAACAGGCAGTGGGAACTCCAAGAAGCTGAGGTTGTTTGGTGTGAACTTGGAATGCCAAGCAGATGAGCCTGAACCTGAACCCGAGCCTGAGTTGTCGACACCTGTTGGTTCACCCATGTCGAGCCAGGGTCAAGCCCACTACCCCCAATCTCACCGCTACAATCGCATGGTACATCAAATGTTTTATTTTACTAGCTCTGGAAGAGGATAAAGACGTGACTTGTCCAATTTCATAGTTTGATTTTCCTGTTTCCTTCAACGAAACAGATACAAAAGGCTACACTAATTAATTCTGCTTATTGTTAATTTAATTATATATATATTCACTTTTTTTACTAGATAAGGCTGAAAGACATCTGTCTAACATTTATGGATCACTAGATGTTTTTTTTGAGTAGTCTAGTGAAACAAGCAATGTTCCTTTATGGAATCAATTAACAATTTTTTTTGATAGGACTTCGTGTTCAGGTCATTTTCTCTGTGTGCACACACTAGTCGAACTCAGGGTTCTTATGTCATGATTTTTGAAAGATTAAAAACTGATTCTGAAATTGATTTTGAATATATTTGGGTAAAACATCCTTGGTCTAAGGTAGCTTTTGCTTTTCAACAAATGTAAGTCCTGCCAAACAGGTTATCAGTCATTTAGTAGTAATATTGAATAATATATGCTATATAGCCACATGTCATTTGCCCTCAAAAGAAAATCTTTTTAAAGATGTGAGATATAAGTGTGAAAGCCAGGGAAAATATATGTTGAAATGCATTTTTATGAGATTTGCCAAATGAGGTGTGGTTTTAAAGTTAGTATGTATTATCACATCAACCCTTTTAGGCACCTACTTTATTGTTTGTTCTATGAACCATTAGGTAATAATATATTTGCTCAAGGGGTGAAATAAAAGTGCCACTTTGCAAGATGATGGAGGGTTCGTTTGTCGGAACTTTTAATTTTACTTTCGGTTTCTGTGTAAGAGTTTTGTGAGTCAAACAAATCACTTACAGAAAATTATCCAAAAAAAAAAAAAAAAAAAAAACTTCTTAGTCTCCTGTTAAACAAGTCTAGAGTCAACTTGCCGAGTAATGAGACTATTTTTGAACCAAATCGTAGGCCAATCAAGATTCAACTAGGTTTTGTACACACAGGGGTGTCGTGCAACCCATGAAGCAATAACTGAGCCATCTCCATCAGAAATTAAGCAAACGTGGTCCACTAGGGATGGTCTTAAATGCTGTAATATTGTACACATGGTCACACTTACACTACCAAGCAGCTAATAATTGTATTGTATGGTTGGAACAGGATATCAATTTCACTGGAGATGATCATCTATATCGCCAAGGATAAGATCTATGGATGTGACACTACTGCATAATTTGACGTGTTCAGCCATTTCAAAGGTGAACATTGAACACCACAAATATATATATATTTATATTTCAAGAAAATGGAGAAAAAAAAAATGAAAATGGGAAGAAAATCAAAATCCCAGATTTTGTGGGCACTTTCTCTCACTAGAAAAAGTAGGGATTTTTCTGCTGCTCCTGGTTCAGAGGGAAAGGGGTAGAATTCCAAGTGAAAATGAAGGTGAAACTTGAAAGAGACTTGAGGAATGGGAGTGGCACTGGTCCCACTGGATATGAAACTGACATGATCAGGTCCCAACATGATAGAATATGGATCACTGCAATTAATAATCAACATGTTGCCATTTGGTACTGTAGAGATTCTGCCTGAAGATTTTTCAGACTCATTTAACTATATAAATTGCGATGGTAGGTTTAAAAAAAAAAAAAAGGTTACTTAGCAAGTGGTACAAGCAACCTCTCCATCCCCTCTATTGCAATTACTTCCATTTTTTCCAAAACCTAGTGGAAGGCTGCTTTTTTTTTTTTCCCCTCTTGAATATATGTACTAAAGCTTATTTGTAGAAATGATGAAATCTCGATTCTAGTTGTTTTGTGCCGGAATTCTTGTGAATCAATATGTCGGTAATGTTTACGAAAGATATTGTGATTCATGACTGCTTTCGATACAAGAGAGGGTGTTTATTATCATGTCTAAGAACATGCACAAAAGAAATCGAACAAGTCAACTAAAAGTCCAGGTTGTCTGAATGAGACTTTTTGCCTAATTCTAATACCTTATCGTCTCAAAGTGAAGAACCAAATGGAATTCATTCCATCAATGGATTACTAAACATGGATCTTCCACTTTTGAAAATTAAACAGTCTTTGATCCCTAGATTCAATGTTCCAAACAACAGATTCACAATAAAGTGGACTGCACATTAACAGACTTAAGAAGTGATGTCCACATTCGAGATGAACGGAGAAAACATAAAAAAATGATGTGACATCTCCAAACATGAGTCACATGACAGAGCTACACAAGTTAAATGACAAATGCTTAACGCATCAATTCACCACAATCTCATTTTCATGTCCTAAATAATTACCGAGTTCACAGCCATGTTACATATGAAAATACCAGAATAATATTAGTATACAATGAAAAGAAAAAAGGTTCCAGCATATATAGTATTTACATGGTAGTGGCTACAGGCATTAAAATAGTAAAGTCACGTCCAATACAAGTTGCAAGCTAGAGGGCGGCAAAACGGGAACGACCAATGCGAAGGGAAGTAGCGGTACACGGTGACTAATTAGTCAGAGGTTCATGTATTATCTGGACCCAGAAATATCAACGGAAGAAAGATACCGGTTGACATTCTCAGATAGTGGTGATGGATTTTAGTGCTTCTGCAAGTTGGACGGACCCCAGATATATGAGATAAGTGGCTTTACAGTACCAATGATTCACATACCTGGAGGGACTCCTTTTGAAATGATATGACTAACATTGATGCCCCAAAAAAAATTTATGAAAAACCATGCAATTATTTGCTACCTTTAAAATCTGTATGATTTCCCCTTATCAGACTTTTGACTTTAGATCTCCTTGGTTGAACCCAACATTACAAAAAGCTGCTTTTGGCTGCAATGAAACCAAAGGAAGATCTTAAAAGTATTACTACCTTGAAGATAATAGTAGTATGAACATCCCGATGATTACTCAATCACAAGGTAGGACAAGTTACTACCTTCCATTTAGGGCAAGAAACTATGAAATGAGTAAGATTAGCACTAATGATGCAAGTATAATTAGTCCAAGTTGATGTCACAGGTGAATTATGGGAGACGAAAGACCCACAAATACCCAGAGTATTTTAAAGACATCAAATTAAGCAGCTACTTCACAGCAATCATACCCACACAGTCTCCACCAATTAGCGCAGTAGGCATCCCACTTGGTGGGTACATCAACCACAACGACCATTCTTATTGGAAACTAATTGCTAATTCTCATCATGAATTTCAGTTCGTGATTACACAAACAGTTCATGTAAAAGAGTGGCTCAAAAGCTTGAAGAAGGTTATTTAATGACACTTCATAAGAGACAAATCCTTGCCATACATAGTAAGTTCTTCCTGGTACCAATGTTTCTCATCTCCACCCCACCCCTTGATTTTTCTATTGCTTTGCCGACTGTATGTTTCCTACCACTACTTCCCTCGAACACACAATACATCCAGATCCATTGGTCATGTTCATTTATTCACCTTCACCCAAACGACCCCTCTAAATCAGATTACATACAACTTGATCCTAAATTACATCTTTTCAATGGATAATGGAATAAAAATTTCATTTTGTATTGAATAGAGTAATTAAATTGAGCTTTTGCATTTTGCACTACATTTCCACAAGTCTATTAATGTAAACTTCTGTAAGTATTTTAATTGGCAAGGCAATACAAATAACAATATCATAATAGCATTTGTTGTCTATTAAGTGCTAAAGAACATAATAAACACAGAACACGCAGGAAATAGCTTTTTCCCCCTTTTTTACTGTGTTTATGGCTTTCGTACTTCGTTTATAAAATATCGAAGTAAGGAGACTAGGGATACAATTGTTCATATTTATATTTTCTCAACATAGTTAAGCAGAAAAACCATAAATAATGAGCTAATTAAAAATATGCAAACATGAACTCACCAAATTCTAGAGAGGTCATATAGGTCCTTTTGGAGTGTCCTCTCCAGGTTGAGATTTAGAATCTTCCTGCTTCTCCATGACTTGTTGTATACCTTCTTGATAACCTTCAATAAAGCTTCTGAGAGCATCCCTATAAGCAGAAGCTCTTGTCATGTAAACCCGTTGCAATGCAGGCCTTAATGTCTCCATTCCCCCCCTTGCAGCAACAGCTATCCATTGTGTTCAAAGTAAACCGAACTCAATGCCCATAAACAAAAAGTGAACACGAATCATAATTCAGGATGGAAAACACATTGGCATAATCAAAATTCCCTCACAATCCAAAGAAAAAATGAGAAAATGAAAAGATGTAGAGAGATGGAGATGAAAAACCTTTTAAAGCCCATGTTTGGCCTTCATTTTATCTAAAATACAGTATTACACATAAACCCAAAACTTTTCCTTCTTTTTTAACCACACATTCTTAAAAAAAAAAAAAAAACTATTTCAAAATATATTTTCCCTTTAATACATTAAAATGGAGACAAACAAGGGGACTTGTCCACCATTTTAGATCAAGTTCATCAAAATTCAGGAGTTAACCCTAGATTTTTTATTTTTAAGTGTTTTGTTGAACATTCCAGTCTCCTCCCGCGGTGAACAATGCATATTATGGAACCGTTGCATCAATAAGATAGTTGTGTATGAAAATTTCAGCATCATATCACTAGTATATCACTGGTATAGTTCAATTCCCATATACTTCTATATCTGCTAAAAACAGGCACAAATGTTCTGTATAATAAATTGCATGCCACAATAAAGACAACTACAAGGAAAGCTTGAATCTTGATCTCTCATCTGTGACACGGCTCAGTCTCAACCCTCTTGAACACTGTAAGCTCTGAATATCAAAGCAGACCTTTTAATTCATGTGATATTATTTAGTCATCAAATTCACAGGGTAAAAAAGAAATAAAACTCAACCCACGTGTGAAAGTCTTTAGCACTTCACTTTCCTCTAGATTTATGTCTTCTTGTACTTTCCTAAATAGTAGCATCACTTAACTTTTTTACAGCAATGGTATAGAAATTAAACACGTCTGCTTTGAAACTGTAAAGCATCGTATTTTTTTGGTTTTCTGCCAGTCGCAGTCCCTGAAATAATTGAAAATTTCATATCAAAACAATAATTTGTACCATTACTTACCAAGATCCTCTAGGGTCGACGGTTCCCTCTCCTTTGTTGTGCCTTTCTCCCCGTTGGATTCATCTTTGCTTTCTTCCTTTTTGTAGTCATTTGGCCTGAGTTCTGGACCGATATCCCTCACCCAGCTAGCTGCATAAAGTCTAGACGCTTCCTTAATTACCTAATACATGATGACACAAGACAAAACTATTTCATGAATAATATATAAAACAGACTTTATAATACATTTAGCACATAAAATCGATAAGCTTCAACGTAAACAGCTGACAGAAAGAACTCACAAGGAAACGCTCTTTCCAAGTAAGTTTGTGACGTTTTTTGATGTGAGGGGGATCAGGCAAAGACGAAGGAAATGCTATTTCTTTGAGATCATGACGGACATAGTCGTAAATTTTCCTGCATGCTACCTTCAGCTTCATGCCAACTGCTTGTTTAGTATAATCCTGCTTATACAACAAAAATGTTAAACAAAATAAATATAACACAAGGAAATGTTTCGCTCGTATGTATCTATCCTTCTATTTCCGCTACAAGAGTATTTCAGTCTTGGTTAAGAGACTGAAAATGATTGTAATTTGAATCTCTCATTCCTACTGGTTTTATAATTTTCGAAATTTTTATTAGTGAAGAAATAAAAACAGGTTCATTCCAGTCAGCAAAGGCTTTTTAGCTTTTCTTATACAATTTACTCATTGAGGCAATTCATCAAGCATGTTGTGCACCTTCAAAATGCATATAAAAGGAAGCACAAAACTAATTGGTTCAGATAGTAAAGAATAGTATTACATGGTAAACGAATTATAAATCCAATAGTATAACATGGTAAAAGCATTAGAAAACCAGTAATAACACATGGTAAAAGCATTATGAGCTATTACAGAAAGCAAAAATGCTGAAAGAACATGACACACTGTGAATTTTAAGAACAAATTGAAATTTCTTCACAGGAGATGGCGATAAACGTGAATCAGAGACAAAGGGGTTTAAAAGATAAAAAAATTGCTTTGCTATGAAGAATTGAAATTGGAAATTAATCATAGATTTATAGTCGGTAAATAAAGGCAACATTTAAAAAGACTTCAACTTTTCACTTCATATAAATCAACCCTTAAAGACCACTACCCAGCAAGACAGAGTACACACCTTAAGTTGCCTAGAATTTTATGGAGAAACCGCCAACCATTGTTGCAGACTTTGCAACAGGCATTGGATTTGTTGTTTTACAGTTTTTCCTTCTTTTATTTTATTTTATTTGTTTATCTATGTGTCAATCAAAATCTAACATTTGACCACCAAACGTGCTACACGTCAACTTCCCATTATGAAAATTGCAGTGAAGGTCACTAATCTTTACAAAAATGTGCAAAAAAGTCGTCATTTTTTAAATCCTTGCAGAATTTTCCCAACCTTTTATCATTTGTCCCTACAGACGTTTTTCTCTAATTAATCCTCAAAATTCATGCGAGCATTCGAGGTCAAATCCACACCTCCATACCTATTTGAAAGGAGAGGATAATGTTGTCTTTTTATTTTACCTTAATCGTTGAAATAGACGAATTCTATCATCAAAGACATACCATGTCTACTTTAAATGTTGAGATGTCTGAAGCTATTTTTAAAGATTATGGTTATACACTTCATGTTATTAAACGTTCAGAAATCAAATATGCTATTATCCCTATATTCATTTGCATTTGATTCGATCAATTATACTAAGTCTTCAAATATTACAACTTGTTGCACTTCCATCCCGTTTAATTTTTTTGTCGCATTTATCCAATTTTGCCCCTTTTTATGTTGGGAAATGGCTTATCTATCGAATTCTGTAAATTTTCTTCAGCGCCACCTTAATTCTTCTATCTTCGCTTCATACGACATCTACTCCACCTCTGAGCGACAGCTAGAACTCACCTCCTATGACCTCACCATTGATTCTAGCTCGCTTGACTCTGAGTGTACCTTGGAGGATGGGGTTTTCTTCCTACCGAAACAAGAAAGTGGTAATGATTCTTTTATTTTAGATGTGATTTTTTTGTTGGTGTGGCATCAATGATGGTGGTGCTAAACAAGCAAATATATTTTACTACGTTTAAAAGGTATTTAAAAGTAAGGTTTAAAGACATTTATATTTTCTAACAAATTTGGATAAGTTAAAACCAAGGGCGGAGCCAGGAAAGTAACTCAATGCGGGCATAATTCATCGATGTTGAACGCCGAGTTTTTGGTCATGAATTTAACGATGATAAAAATATAAAACAATATTACGACAATACTAATTAACAAAGTAAACCATTATCGTTCGCCAAACAACAAGAACTCTCCGATGGCACTCTGTACAACTCTTCATAAAAAACAAAATCAAATAATTATAAGAATGTGGGTAATGGGTATTTCAAAAGTGAGGAAGAGACCGGGAGGCGGAGGCAATAAATTGAAATTGGAATTTCTGGCTGTCCCTGTTTGGAATGAAATGGATTGGCCATTTGGGCTGTGCCTAAATGCTTTGGCTGGGCATTGGGTTGGGCATGGGCATGGGCTTGGCGTTAGTTATTTAATTATGAGGAAATTACACCTACACCTGATTTTAAAATACCATTTTCACAAATCAAGTATCTAGTTTCATAATACAAAAATCAGGTTTTAATTAAAGATTTTTAAAAAATATTTTTATTTTTATATCTACCTAAATTATCCAAACCCTAAACTAATCCATATCCTCTCCACTCTCTCACCGCCTCTCCACACACGGGAGCAACCACCGTCTCTCCACCTTCCATATTCTCTCCGTCTCTCCACTTTCTCCTCCGCCAGCAGCCCAGTCTCCTCGAGACGGCGTCTTGGTGCAGATCTGATCTTGGTGCAGATCCGTTCTTCTTCCTTTTTTTTTTTAAAAAATTTTTTATTGATGCGGTGGAGGTGTTGTTTGATTTATGTATTGTTCCCCTCAACATATTCGATAGATATTCTCACCCACCAAATTACATCTACAATGTGTGAAATTCAATCATTGAGACACGTTTTAACGTTAATCTATGAGTTCCAGGCAACCCAACAAGAATTAGTGTAATTTCAAGAAATTAAAGCGATATAATTACAAATTAAAGAAGTTTTATGCAGGAAAAGAAGGAAATTCAGAAAAGGAAAACGAAGAGCAATCGAAAACTTACCAGGAAATACTGGGTTTTAGCCGTTGCAGCTTCAGTATAAAGTATAAACAAACGATTTCTTTGGGTGGACGCATCCTTTTATTGTCATTATTCAGCCCTAAAATTATAGTTTTTTTCTCTCTTTATTATAAATATTGTTTTCCCAGCCAACGAAGGGGACTTTGATAATTGATGTTGTTGTTGCTGAAATTGGTGTGGATGCGACTGCGGCTGCTACTGCTGAGGTGGTAATGGTGGGCCCATCGACGGGCGCGGGAGCTGGTGGAGGTATGTTTTTGGGCGGCGTCGGATCTGTGGTAAGCGGTGGTATGTTTTTGGGCATTAGTTATTTAATTATGAGGAAATTAAAAAAGATTGGGCCACTGGATCGGGCCTAAAAGTTCACTGGACTTCATTGGGCTCCACCCCTGGTTAAAACTTTCTGGCCGGTTTTTAATCAACTCTTTTCTTTTCATAAATAAAACGTTTTTGAATTCTACTCCAAAACAAACACCAATTATCGTGAGAAAATTAATGGACATTTGGATTCCTTTTGTTGTCCTCAGTGAAATTAACTAAGAAAAGGACATCCTTATGTTTCCTAGCATATTTAAAATACAATACATGCAACTCTTGTATTCCTCAAAACCATTACTTCAATCAATACTCTATATATTCGAAGCATCAAATACTCTTGGACAATTAATTCTTTGAAAAAATAACTCTATATATTCGAAGCATCAACAAGTAATCCGATAAAAAAGTTTTTGTGGGCAATTATGAATTTGTATCTTGGTGATCACATGTATGGGTACGGAGAGTACGACATGCCCCCGGTCTGGTTTTATGACTTCTATTATCAAATTCCACAATCTAGTACCCGCCCTTTCTACACGGAGTTGGAGACTGAAGCTAGAAGAAGGCCAATCGATTTTCATGAATGGAATTACTCGTTTCGTACACCAGAAGACGAGGCAAACAATTTGTACACCATAGATTTCTCGAAATACTTAGATTTTCTTGATTGTGATGAGGAGACGGAAAAACTAGACAATATAGATTACACGAAATTCATGACTTTTCTTGAGCGGGATAACTCTTTTTTTACTCCATGGAATCAGAACCCTAAACCAATAGGAAGAAATAATGGCGTCTCATATGGTGGTTCGAAGGAGTACATGAAGTTCCAACAAGGATCATTCTTCTCATACGATGTACATTCTCTTTTTTCCCCCTCCTTTTTAGGCGAACTTTTATTTATTTTTTAAACAAACTAACTCGAAGTTGGAAAATTTATTTCATGCCCGAAAATAAATTAAAATGTATTTGCTTTGGCAGGTTCGTCAAGTGATCAAGAACACCATCAGATTTCAGCCTAGGCACTCTTAAGGAGCAGATTCCAAACATCGGAATTGTCTATTAAATTTTCTAGATATATGTTTATATTATTCCAAAATATAGGATTAAGATTTCTTGTTTTTTTTAGATTAAGATTTTTTTTTTTTTTTCTTTTGGATTTTATATTTACTAATATAAGCTTGTCTACTTTTTCAATTACCACTCCTTAATACAATCTAATTATTCTTACGGACATTTCGATTTTTAATTTTTCTTCTTATTTTCAAGAAACCAATTTTGCTTCGATGCCTTGTGCCAATCTAATTATCGACTTCCATCACACGTAAAACTTTGTTTGGTTGCATGAGTGTTATGTACCTAACATAAATTAGGCAAATCTCATGATTTATTGCCTTAATCATGAGAAAAATAAAATATTAATACTACGTTACCGTTGTCAAGGTTCATAATTTGTGGTGTCCAAGAACCAAAAAAAAAAATGGATCTTGCTATGGGTACCCGGAGTGTTACACTCCGGGTTACCCGGCCCCACTGCCCCCTCACAATAGGGGGGGGCAGAATTATTATATTTGCACGGGACCCACGGTGGACCCCTCACTTATGTGAGGGGCGGGTAACTCGGAGTGTAACACTCCTAGTACCTTTAGCAAGATCCAAAAAATACCCCAAACAAATTTTCCCAATAAAATAAATTACAATCCACCAAACCAGGAAAATAATTAATTTGCCCTATCATTTTCTTAAGTTACCTTATTTAACCGAATCACAGCCATAAAGACAAACTCTCTCTCTAGGAAGCAGAAATCCACAAGAACTCTCTCTCTCTCTCTCTCCATATACGAAGTGGAGAGCCACACCCCGCAAGAACTCTTCAACCTAAGACCCTTTCTTCTTCCTCTTCTTATGGATTTTGAGTCCTCTGATCTGCCCTCCATGGACGAAAAGCTACATCTTTTCTCTAATCCAATCAAGAAAGAAGTCTCTCTATTAATGTTATTTTTCTCTTTGATCCTTTCTTCTATTGTTTGTTATAACATCCTAAGACCTTTGCAGCCGAGGTCTCTCATCGATATAGGTTACTTGTCCCAAATCCTAAGCAAAACTTCAAAAACTTGTGACTACTCTTATGGAAAATGGGTTCGCGACGAAACTCAATCTCTTCAAAGATACACAGAGAAGTGTCCATTATTAGATCCCGGATTCCGATGTCAACAAAATGGTCGAAAGGATTCAGATTATCAAAATTGGCGATGGCAACCCGAAGGTTGTCATCTTCCAAGGTATGATTAAAATTTTAACTTATTTTTTGTTTAGTAATAAATTTTGTCATCGACTATATCGATAATGATATCCATTCATAAGTGTTACTTTCACTCTGTCTTCCATCTTGTTGAAAGGCACTGCATGCGCTACAACCTTGTAAATGCCATTATTGAGAATGATTGATTAGTATTTTTAATTTTGATTTATTTATTTTCTCAATGCTATGAAATTTTTAATACATTCATTTGTACTTTTGTTTAATATAATCATATGATGGCGTTAATGTCAACGATAAAATGCGTACCAATTGACCCTTTGTACTTATGCATAAAATGAGTCAATAGATTATTTTCCTACTACTACTACTCAGGGGCGGACCCACGAAGGGTCCAGCGGGGGAGGCCGCCACCACTGAAAAAAAAAAAAAAAAAAAA